>VZTL01065461.1:28118-62201 GCA_013400535.1 Scopus umbretta | reverse complement strand
TTTCAAAAAGAAAAAAAAAAAAAAAAAGATTAAGAAAGAGTCACATGAAATTACCTGCAAAGAAGTGAGCTGTAAATCTTTGATATTGCAGTGAAATAAGATTACCAAATGACTGGCTTAGGCAGTTTTTATATGGCTGTATTTATGCGGTTGTTGCATAGCTGCATGACTGCAACTGCCAGTGGAAGAAGGATTTTAAAAAGGCTCATTCATTCCTTTAGACTGAAAGTGACCCCTGACATGGGATAGTTTGAGTTCTCCAAGAAATTCCTGCAGCTAGCAAGGTCAGCTAGGTCTTTCCAGTTGAGAAAAGCAGGACTCTTCAGTGTGTCTGGACAGTATATTTGGGAGAACGCAGATCTCTGCTTAAAATTTGTCAGATTTCAGAGTGCTTTGAATCTGAAAGGGAGCAGCACCATCTTAGGCTGGTTTAAATCACTGAGTAGGCACTCAATTCAGTCCAGCTTTGTTGATTTTACAGTAGGTAACCTTTGCAATTCCTCATATTATAGTAATCCAGTTCCAGAGGGAAATCATGTTTTGGATAGACTGCTTGCTAGCCTGCCTTGTGCTCGCTGTATTAGAGTAGAGATAGCCTACTGGGGCTCAGAGCAAAAGAGGTTATCTAATATTATCTGCCTTTTATTATCCATTAGCACTCACAGGTTAGGGTCAGTAGCGTACAACACAGGTCTGAGAAACTCGGAAGAATTTACAGTCCAAGACCAGAGATGAGAAGTGAATTAAAGGAATTTCAGGATGGTGTTCACCGCGGTGATTGGCAGTGGTCTCGGCAGCTGGCACCTGTCTGATGGTATTTGCACGCTCCCTGACAATGGCGATTTTGATGAGGGTTTTGATTTCTCAGACTCTATACTAAATGTCACCATGAAGAAGCTTATATTGCCAAAATTGTTCATGATATATTTACTTCTCAGTGTGTTCGGTTTTTAAGTCTGGCAGAAGCTTTCATGAAACTTGAGTTAATTTCATATACATTGTTTCTAATTTGGTACTACAGAGTCAGTATTAATACTTCATGTGCTACATGATAAAGATCTTTAGTTACCATAATTTGAACGATGGCATGCACATTAGGCAGAGATGCAGCTAGGAGAATAACTTTCTGCTGCTCAGAGACTATATTAATTTTCAGTAGGTAGGTATTTTCAATATTTATGTCTCTGCAGAAATAAATAATTCCACTTTATTCAGCAGAACCTCAGAGTGAAGTCGATCTCACAAACAGTAGCAGCAAAACAAACGCATCATCCATAGAGACCTCGAGCGATGGAAGCAACAGCGGAACTGCACAGCTTTAGACAGAATCCAGCCCTGAGATTGAAGGGGTTTGTGTCATGCGTAAATGTTGCTCTAGATTTTTGTTAGTCAAGTCCTTGGGTTTTTTCTCTCCTTCCATGAGTTCCTTAGAGGCTCTGATGCCGATAAAGGGTATTTTGTTTCGCTCACACAGTCACTCGGTGAGCGTGCCATACTTCATTTCAACAGAAGAAAACAGCGTTTCGTTTGGGTGTGTCAGACTTGCATACCTGATTAGCTTGGGCTTTTCTAGTAAATACAAAAGAAGATTATTGAAGTCTAAAAGCTGTTGTCCCATATGACTTGTTGCCCAGGGAAAATACCATTGTTTGAAAGAACAGCAAAAAGTGCTGTGTACTATCAAACGCAGTTCCCAGTTCTAAAGTTTATTAAACTGGATTTACAACACTATAATCTTGAAAAATCATTTGTGATCCTCGCTGAGCATACATCTGTATCATTTTGCAGAGGGGTGTGATTACAGCTTGCACAGGCAAGCATTTACGCTTCTTACAGTAACCTGCAACTGTAAGAAATTCAGGCAGACTGAACTTGAAGACTGCTGTTACACCTCTATCAGCCTTAGCGTCAACAGCAGCAAACTCAAACCTACTTCCAACATCTACCTGCATTGTGGATTTTAGCACAGATCCTTTAAATCGCAGTAAGGTTGCATCCTATCTTCTGATACGCAAGCGGGCTGGCATCTTCTCCTTGTAGCAGGACCTCATCTGTGCTGCTGGGCTGTCAGAGACAGGTAATTGCTGGGGTGTTCCAGTCTTACCCAGCCCCCTGGCAGAATGGGGCATTTGTTTCTGTTGTTACTTCAAGAGGGACTCTGTTACTTTCCAGGCCATTTTGAGGAATAATACACATCACTTGGTGCCTTACTGGCAGAAGGAACTGGTTGAATTACTGGCAATGAACTTCACGTACAAGAACATCTAACTTGCACCACTCTGCTTTAAAATGTGCCTTTGGATTGTCTAAAAATTAGCTAGTCTGTGTCAAACAAAGAACCTACAGTGAAGAGATTAACCAAGAGAGGTGAAGCAGTCCCTGTTAGTCGCAGCATGTTTTTCTTCCAAACCTCACCCTTACGCCATAGTGCAGGGTGGGGGTTCGGCTTGTTTTCTGCCGTGCTCTAAGCAAAGGCTGAAATGTCGTGTCCAGACGTGTTAGTTTGATCAAGATTAAGTTTCCCATCAGTGAAAAGTTTTCTTTGCTTCCTGCGCCCAGGCAGCAGCGCGGTGGTATCTGTGAGTGCTGCCCACGCCGCTGGCTCTGGCAATAGCCAGAACCTTGATGGCTCCCCTGAGCAGCGCTGCCGGCTGCTGGGTTTTTCCTACGATGTTGGTGTTTCTTTCAAGTCAAAAGTCTTTAATTCCTAATGTATATCTCAATTTGTATGTCTGCTTATTCCAGCATTCGTATGGTTGTTCCCAGCATGTTTCCACAAAACAAACTGGTTTACTGGGAGCTAGCATTTCTGCAGTAAGCTATAATCAAGGGAGTTTTTGCTTCAGCTTGCCACAGGATTACTTCAAGTAATCTCAGAATTCGTCTTGTTAAAAGATATTTTTTTTTAAAATAATAGACCTGTTTCCAGTGAGTTGACCTACTGTTTTCTCTAAAAGTGAATTAGGAGTTCTTTAACAGAATGCCTTTTCCTCTTCTCTAATCGACATGTATTTAATTTAAAAATTGGATTCATTCTTGTTAACAGCTTTTCAAAGATGTGTGTATACAGTTATACAAGAAGTAATGTATAGCATTTTTAATTGTGTACAAAACTGAAAGTCTAGTCTTTCAAAACAGGTAAAACCCTTGAAAATATAAACCATAAGTGTTTAGAAACAAGAACGTAAAGCAATAAAACTGTATAATTAAATAAACAGCATTTAAAAATAATTTCATATTTGAGCAGGATCTCATAATTTTTAAAGACTGGGGAGGTTTGATTCTAGAGGGCATTTTGCATATGCTAAGTAAATCTTTCTCTCTTGTTTGGGAGGTACTGGGAGGTGCTCTGCATGAGATGTCCAAGCACGTAACTGAGCTGTGGTCACTTCCCTACGGTTTCCAAGTCAGGAGCCTGAGCCCCCCGGGCTTCCTGGGCTTCTGATGAAGTGAAGTAGGATTCTTTGGAGCATTACTCCAAGTGGGAGCCTGACTTGCATCAGGGTGGGATTAGTGTTACTGGCTGAAAAGCAGTGGGACAAGATTGTTTAGATGGAGGGTCATCTTCTATCTGGTTCTTCAACATATTTTTATTGTGATGTAGGGATCGAGGATGGTGATTCCTTTTGCCATCACTTTGTGGCGTCTCCATTCCTTGAGATGGTTGGAGCAGTTGAGTGCCTACTCATGAGGAGGAAACATTGAGTAGAGTATGACCTGCATAATGTGAACCATAAGCCCAAGAGCCTTTTAGTGTGCCAAGTAAGCTCTTGCATAGGAAAGAAGAAGGTGAGGAGCATTGCTGGGCTCCAAGAAGAGCAGGACAGATCTCTCTGGCCTCTGTCAGACTGCAGGACATTAGAACACCTTGCTGCTTTTTTCAGCGGTGGTTGGATTTCTCAGGTGGCGTATAAGCTGTATAAAATGTTGCACAGGGCGTACGTAGATTATCCGAGAGCGTACGCTCTGTTTGCTTTTGAAGTGCTATGAGCTGGTTAATCTGAATAAGTGATACTTGGGATTTTTTGTGTGCTGTGGTTGTAATCACAATCTTTCTAATTATATGAAGTAGAGAAAAAACTCATAGCTCTGAGTTAGTGAATTATAGCTTAAATCTGCAACAGTCAGAGAATCAAGTCTTGAAGTGCAAAACTCCCATAAGAAGTTGAAAGCAGAACTGAATTATAGAAGGTCAGAGGCAATGCAATCTCTTGCATTTTTTTCTACACATCATTTAGTTTCCTTGATATATAGTCCATGCTTTCAAATGAGTTTTCCCCATGCTGGTTTTTAGAGAAGTTTATTTTCTGATCATGAAATTAAGTTTGAAGCATTTTCTGCTTGCTGATGAGATGAAGCTTGTTTTACCTTTCCGCTCCTGGTGAGTGCACGTAGCCAGAGGCCTTGCTTAAGTGCAATAGGCTCGGTTCTTAATTTTAGCAAATTCTGAATTCAGCAGCTTCAGAATGGTGATATGCTGAGGTAAGAGCCTTTACTAAAATATGAGGAATTTAATTGTATTAGGTTTTCACCTCATTAGATGTGTTGGAGAATTTGCCAGAAGTAAATGCCATTTTCCTGGTTTCATAGCGTATTTAGTGGTTAGCTTGGTGTAAGGGTTTTAACATTTTAATTAGAACTTACATATATTTTTATACTTCTGTATTAAAATGGTTTAATATTTATAATTAATTATGCCTGCTCAAAATTTCTCTTCGCATTCTTAGATTTGTGGTAGGGCTGTGGAAAAAAAAATCATTATAATCACCAGTATTAATTTTTATATTTATCTGTAATACATGTTCATTTTAAAGAAGGGAGTATAAATGCCCCAATGCTAGTTACCAGTACTGCTTTTTCCTTTCCAAGTTAATACCTTGGAACCTTGAAGGATTGGTTTTGTCTGAAGAAAGCAGGGAGAAAAGTTCACTAGCTATCAAGGACTGGAGTCCTTTCTCGTACCAAATTAGCAGTTCTCCATCCTTTCAGCCCTACATTTGAAATTGTCCACCAAAATTTTGGCCTGCTCTCATCATTATGTTATTTCTCTTTTGACTGAGAAAACATCCTCCTTGCACCCCTGAAATGCTGAAGGCGAAACCGGTAAGTTGCCTTCCTTGCAGCAACCCGGTGGTTTGCATCAGAACACGTACTCCAGGCTGTTGCAGGTTAGGGGATGAAAGTCATCAGGGGCAGGAGCAGCTGATAGGAAGAGGGCTCAGGTGAATGTATCCCATGGAGGTGCTTGGGAAAGAGGTTGGCTCAGGCAGGACAACAGGAGAACATCTCTTTTCTACAAAGTGTGAGCAAGATACGCGAGAAAGTTGATGAAGTCCCGTAAATTGCTTGGAGTCAGGCTTGAAGTGGAAGGGCTGAGAGCAGCTCTGCCAAATAGCTGAAGATGCATGAGCAGAAGTAATTACAGGAATTGTACAGTTTACTGTAAGATAATTCCTATGTGACTTAATAAAGTTGCAGCAAATTAAGTTATATATTACTCTGTCATCCGCAGAACAATAACATCAGTCACCTGGCTGAGGAAGGTAGAGTAGACTTATATAATGTGTCATCGTTTTTCTTCCCATAATACTTCATTTCTCATGGGAAATGTTGCAGTATTTGTGCCCCCATCCCTTTATGTACGCTTTTCGCTGCTGTTTAGTTCATTTATAGGTGAGGATTAAAGCTCTGCTGTAAATATTAATACATTTTTCAGGGTTCTCTCAACGGGGCTTTACGTATAACAAGTTAGAGATGTGAACATGCTCCTTTTGCTTCTAAGCCACCTCAACAGTAGCTATGAGTGTAGCTCTGGCGCTTAGACTTAGGGCTTTTGAGGTGCTGAACTGCTGGACTGACCAGTGTGTCTGGCAGCAGCCCTTGCCTTGGAGAGGCGTGACCAAGAGCAATTCCCCCCCCCGCCCCCTGTCTGGTGGAAGCTTAAAATACAAAATATATGTGTATTTTCAAAGAGAAGCGTGGAACAGAGGGTCTGATGTTGCTGATGGTTTTGCTGACTGTATATTTGCTGACTGTATCCTTCTTCCCTTGGGAGAGAAATTCAAGGCCCTAAATTTTCTTTCTTTCTCTCTTTGATAGAATGTTTAAGGATTTGACATAATTCCTATTCTTGCTCAGTCTTTCTGGAATGTTAGTGATGCATTGACGTAGCGTGGTTTTATTTTGCCTAGTGGTTTTGGCCAGCTGTTTTCCTGGTGTGAGACGTGAGAAATAAGGACATAAGCTTTGTAGTAGAGTATGAACTGTGGTTGGTTCTTGGAAGATCTGTCAACTATAAGCCAAAATTCTGTTCCCTTTCATGGGAGTCCAGACCTTTTAGGTTTATTACTTTCTTACCTATGTTTGTAGCCTGGTTAAATTTCCAGCTTCTTGAAGCCAATCTCATCACAACTGAGATAAGATTCATAGCTTGTTTGGGGTGTTTGCTCACTTTCCACTGGCTGGGAGGCTGTGGTTTTTGCTCTTAACATCTCCCGCCTGCTCTACTGAAAGTAGTACTACACAGGAAATACTGGAAAGGGCAGAGGTGTCCATCTGTGAGCGTTCCTCTGGAAAGCAAAAGATCTATAGCAAAACGGGACAGTGCCCAAGTTGCAAGACTTTAAGCCTGTAATGGAGACTTTGATACCGGTGTGAGTCAAAGGATAATCTGATTCCAGGATCTCTGGGCTAATGTGGAGTCTGTGGATCGCTGCATCCACACCGGTCTAAGCTGTGCTGATGCGAAAGGCTGCTCCCTGACCTGGAGGTGAAGTTCTCCTTGCATGATTTATATCTGCTGTATTTGAAAAAATGTAGGAACATTTTGAAAACACAGGGTCAGTTTATTTCCTGTCCTTGGTTTGCTTTCTTCTGCGTGGCACCTCTGCAATTTTGTCTCCTAGGGCATTGGTCAATCAGACAACTGAAGTTTATCTTACAGGATGTTTCTGTTGTAGCAAACCAGAGCTGGCCTATTGCATTCTCTAAAAATAATATTCCGTATTGAAAACCAGACCCGCTGAACTAACTAGGTATCACTGCTACTCCAAGGAAGATTACAGAGTTGCTAATCTAAAACTTATGTTTCATCTTTATTAGATACAGTTTGCCCTGTGGGCATACTGCCTTAGTTATAATGAGGATCTACGGAAAAGGGAGCAGAAGTTTGTGGAGGGGGAAAAAAGTTAATGCTGTCTTCTTTCCTTATTTTTTTTGTCTTCTGTTCTGCCTTTCTCATGTGCTCATCCTAACATGATAGCATAGTCTGCTTTATGCAAGGTTAAATGACATGTCTCCCAAATGCAGTCTCCTGTCATGTGTTGTCTGGAAACTCTGTATCTCTTAATTGAGAACATGTTTTTTAATTGAGATTTACATGTTTGATTTCAAATAAATGGGAATTGCTATATGGTTTTTGTTCTGTAGCACGAAGTGTAGAGCTGGATTTTAAAGCCTATCATACCCATTGGCCTGTTTAAAATTCTTGCTGCTGTAGTAGCTGAGGAAGAATTGTTTAAGATAACACAAGAGGAGTGCTGCTTTAAAATAAAATTTTAAAATAAAAGCTTTTCTTTATCTGGAAGGTAGAACCCTCCAAATAAAATCCTCATCTGTAATGGGCAATTCCAGGGAACGCCGGCACAAGTGGCAGATCCTGCTGATCTGAGGGACTGTCACACTAAGCAAGTTTTTTCCACATGGAAAATTAATCTTCTGTGAACTGTCATCACATGCAATAGAAAGATTTTTTTCTTATTTGAGATTGCTGATTGTTAACGCTCATGGTAACATTGAATGGATGGTTAACCTGCCTGTATAGTTCATGGCTTTCACTTACCCTGGATAACCTGAGGGAGATGTCTGGAAGTCAGATTGTGTTTTGATAAAGTGAATATTTTTCCAAACTGATAATGTGGATAAATAACATAGTGAAATGTTGGTTAAGGCTTAGCCAGTGTTTTTCTCAGAAAAAGAACTATAATTACTCAGATTGCTTTGAACCACACTGGACATTTGAAAGTCTATATTCCTTTCCAAAACCTCTTGCAATAATAATTTTCCCTGTCTTGCTGTGAACATTTCTATTTTGAGGGGTGTTGCATACCTGATCTTTTAATATATTGGCTACTTTACCAGAAGTACTAACAAAACCCATCTCTGTTTTTTCAGAGAATTGCATAGCAGGTTTGTTGGATGGGCTTCAGAGGTTATAGCACAAAGCAGGAACAGTCCCTGGATAGATTGCACCTTGTAAATATGTATATTGGCGTCAGCTGCTATGGTCTGTTTTTTTGGAGAAGGACTTGACAGTGGTAATTAGTTCTACAACTAACCTGTCCCTGAATTCCAGATTACATGAGCTGAGAGTTTTCTCTTTTTTGTTAGAAGAATCAGATTTAGTTATGGCTAACCTTTGTTACTTCCTTATAGCAGAAGATACCTGAGGAACAAGTTTTATCTGAAGCTAATGTAGTTGATGTGTTTAAGGAGAAGTTTATAAGGAAGCTTTGAAAAGGCTGCACAAAAATGATGGATCTGAAACCATTTGAGGAATTTGCTGGTGTGTTCTGGTGTAGGTATTTTAAGGCTGTAAGTGACAGTGTTTGATTCAATCTGTTTTCCTTAGCTGGTAGAACTGAACACCCATATTTAGCACCCTATGATTGAGCACCCTATGACTGACTTCCACTTGGACTGTTTTTAGGCTGTTGATTGTTCCTTGGTTTTCATCTCACCTCCTCTCACATTTAAGAATTAACTAGGTGTGCAATGCTGGTGATATTGCCATATGTTACTTTATTATTATTAAAAATAACCTGGCATCCTGGTTTCAGCTGGGAGAGAGTTAGTTTTCTTCCTAGTAGCTGCCATAGTGCTGTGGTTTGGATTTGGCATGAGAACAATGCTGATAACACCCTGATGGTGTAGTTGTTGCTGAGCAGTGCCTACACTAGGCAAGGACTTTCCAGCTGCCCATGCTCTGCCAGGGGCACAAGGAGCTGGGAGGGGGCACAGCCAGGCCAGCTGCCCCAACCTGCCCACAGGGCTATTCCATACCATACGGTGTCACGCTCCGTATAGAAACTGGGGGAGTTGGCCGGGGGGCAGCAATTGCTGCTTGGGGACGGGCTGGGCATCGGTCGGCGGGTGGTGAGCAACTGCATTATGCATTGCCTATTTTGCATATTCTGTTATTATTGTTATTATTTTTTCCCCTTCTTTTTCTGTCCTATTAAATTGTCTTTATCTCAACCCATGAATTTTACTTTTCTTTTTCCGATTTTCTCCCCCATCCCACTGGGGAGGGGGAGCGTGAGGCTGTGTGGTGTTCAGCTGCCTGCCGGGTTAAACCACAACACCTGGCGTCATAAGTTTATATGGAGCTTTTTCTTATAAATAAGAAATGTTTGCTTCCCTGAAGGGATCAAATTATTTACATATTTTCAATGTGTGTTTGTGGTATTAAGGAGGCATGTCACATACCTTCATATAATGGAAGTGAAATGCTATTGAGCAGTGTGATGCTGCTTCTGGGAAGTTGCTGGAGCTTTAGAAACCATATTTCATCCATTTGACTGCTTCCAACTTGGCCAGGAATCCAGAATTGAGAGGTGCAGTTATTTTCCTGTCCATCCCTTCCCTCTCTACCAGCCCCATAAAGGTTTTTTTTCTTGTGACTTAATTTTGGATTTAGCCGAGGGTCACGTTCCAACCAGTAGCACGTTTCAGACAGTGAAGTTAAAGGTTTATTTATACTTGATGGATGGAAACCTGATGTGTGTTCTTTACGTTACAGAAGTGACTCGTAAAAGAAAAAAATATTGGTGATGTCGAGACTGATGCCTTGTCCAATATTTTTCTTGCTGCAGAAACAGATGCGATAGTATTGTGCTGTTGTGCCAAAGACAGGCATGTCTCCTCATGAGCATAGAGAAGAAGTATCAGTCCTTTTGGATCTTTTCCTATGTGGAGTTAGGGTTTCATAGTGACAGTGACAATGGAAATGCTCATAAAGTACCTTCTGCATAGAAATTAAAAAACTACTCCCCCCAGGAAAAGCAAAACCACTTCCTTCTGCAAAGATAGATGCCCGTGTGTTAATCCTAGAAACACTGTGTAAAAAAAGCTGGTTTATTGACCTATGTTTAATTTAACTTTCTAGTATATACAGATGCATTTAAAAGCTGCTGTATTACTAATGTATTAAAATGCCAGCCTCCACATTCAACATTCAGAACTGTTAACCATCTTCTAGGATCATAGAATCATGAAGGTTGGAAAAGACCTCTGAGATCATCTAGTCCAACCGTCAACCCAACACCACCATGCCCACTAAACCATGTCTTGAAGTGCCACAGCTACATGTTACCTCCAGGGATGGGGACTCCACCACCTCCCTGGGCTGTTCCAGTGCTGCACTGCTCTTTCAGGAAAGAAATGTTTCCTAATATCCAATCCAAACCTCCCCTGGTGCAACTTTGAGGCCATTTCCTCTCGTCCTATCGCCAGTTACTGGGGAGAAGAGGCCAACCCCCTCCTCACGGCACCCTCCTGTCAGGGAGCTGTAGAGAGCGATAAGGTCTCCCCTCAGCCTCCTCTTCTCCAGACTGAACAACCCCAGCTCCCTCAGCTGCTTCTCATAAGACTTAGTTTCCAGACTTTTGGCACACTGAAAGAAGAGAAGACAGTTTGCCACTTCTATTCCCATTGCTTTTTTATTTATTTTTTTAATTGATTTGCTGTTGTTTTAAGGACAGTTTGTAACATGTTTAGTAGGACAGTGATTCTCTCAAAGCTGGGTTCACCACCTCCAGTAATCTCTTTTCAGAGATCCTTTCCTGGTATATAAAGGGGCAGAGTTCTGTGAAAGCAGCACACCATCATCTTTTCCTCGAGTCATTTGCTAGCAAATATGATAATTGGTTTCTTTTCAGGAACGCAACATACAGTTTCTTCCCTTATGCCTGCCTTCCTCATTGCACGTGCTAGGTTGCGTTTATTCATGTCCTTTGGCCTTAACATTGGATTTGGGGAGTTGGCAGGCCTGTGGCCCCGCTGACCTCAGCTCGCCTTGCGCACTTTGAGAATGTGCAATGTCCAAAGCTGCCTGACGCTTAGGCGTCTCCTTCTGCAAAGACTGGGATATCCTTTAGTCCCATCGCAACCCCCATGTGTGAGGTGATGTTGCTGTTTATTGCGTGACACCGTAATGGTGTCTACAGAAGTGGTCAAGTTCTTGTATGCGCAGACTGCCAAAGCTGGCTCCCGTCTCCCAGAGTAACCCTGTTGGACAGGATCTGAGCTTTCCTGTCTTCTGGGTGTGTTCAAGCAAAGGGATACATTATATCTGCAGCACTCCATACCAGTTGTGAAGTGTAGATTAGAGTTACAACGTAGCTACATTGTTAGTTTTAAAGGCTATATAAAATTTGATTCTGATATCTTTCTGTAAGTGTATTCGTAGCTCCAAGTCCTTTCTGCCCGTGTTTCCTCAATACCTGACTGCGGGTGCGATTTGAGCCTTTGCTTAATTTGCTCCCTGATGGCCTTACCGCTGTGATAGATGGAGAGGAGATGGTGTCAGAAGGCCCCCAAAATCATTTGTTTCTAAATTTTATCTGAATGGGACATCTTCGGTGTTTGGGTCCAATACTCATTTTTTTCCTTGGGGAAAAGATAGTTTTTGAGTTTACCACGTGTAATTTTCAGTGGCTGCTGCTTAAAGACTTCTCAGCAAACACCTGTGTTCAGTTAAAGGCTGTCTCCTTACCTTTGGGCTCTGTGCGATGCTGAGGGAATGTATTTCCTGTTGCTGGGAGCTGCAAGGGCAGCAAATTCTTCTGACTTTTCCTTCAACAGCAGGTGGTGACGCTCTCTGTGAGCGTGTGGCTGGGTTTCTCTTCTGACCTGTTCTCAGCAGGCGTTGAAGTCCTGCCGAGAGCATATCGCTCATCCTGACAGCAGCCGTCCATTGCCCCAGTCTGCGTGTGAGGGAGGTCACAGAGACCCTTCAGCTAAGAAAAGATGTTGAGGTCCAGGGGCTCGCCCTGTAGAATAACAACTGAGCTAAAAAACATTTTAATATTAACTTGTTAATGAGCTGAAACTCCAAGAAGAGATGAGAGATTTCTGAGGTGCCTCGAACAACGAAGGTGTGTGGGACATGGATGCCGTCACCCTAGGTCCATATTCTGCCTTTGTTTTACATGTAGAAATACAAGAGAGGTCGATTTTCATCAAAGTTTCAGTAAGGCTCTGTACAGGAAACACAAACCAATAATAGCTTTTTGTTTTGTTTACATGGAAAAGGGAAATTGCTTAGGGTCTTCTGAATAGAGAAAATACTTAAGGGAGTCACTAAGTGTTCATTTCATGCATCAAAAATACTACTGATTTCATTAAAAGTATGTATCATTGTTAGAACAATGTAGATTTTTTTAGAAGTGAGAGGAATTTGAATGAAAACAAATGTGAGGTTGCAACAGGCACCTGTAAGTCAGGCAGCAAGGTGGCATATTTTCAAGGAAGAATAGGTTTGAATAGCAAAATCTACAAAAGGCATAAAGTAAGCCAGTCATTTCTAGTCGTAATATTTTTTTTTACCCGACAGTCACTTTAAGAGAAAGTTGTCTTCCCTATTATTTGAGCTTATAACCTTATGTTAAACAGAGTGCTATGTTAACACAATCAGTTTAAGAGAAAGTTATCTTTCCTGTTAGCGTAAGGTTGGACGCTAATACTCTTGTTCTTTCTGATCCTCTGATTTTGTACTTTGCCCTTAGGCAGAATGTAAGATACTCCAACCTTAGCAGCCCGGGTAAAATGGCATCAAGTCTAAAAGTGCATTCCTGAAGCTGCCACTGAACAAGGCTTTACAGCATTGTAATGTGTAAGAGCAACTTTTGGACTGCTGCACGTTTTGTTTCCAGGCATAGAAGTATTTCACAAAACCAGTCAATTTTTATGTTCTTTTTTGCAGCAGTGGGCTTTGTCGCAGTCTTTTGTGCTGTAATATTGTAGACCACACAGGCCCTGTTAATCTCATTAGTATGCTTTATACTTTCCTCTTAAAATCTGTTTTTTGGGGGGAAAAAAAAAAAGAAACAAAAAAACCTGCTAACTTTGTCAGTCTTCCTGAACACAACAAAGAGTAAGGACACTACAACCTGCCAACGGATGGGGGAAAAGCACAAATAAAGTAGGCAAATTCAAGATGGATGTAATAAAAGACAAACTGATACTTTACAGTTTCTGTAAATGTTTGTGTTTGTTTTTGGTTTTTTTTTTCCTGTGGCTAGCACTTTTATACAGAGATGCTATTTTTGAAGCTAGTAGCAAGTACTAAGCTTAGTAGAGTTAAAAAAATGCTTGTGTTTCTATGAAGCAGCCTTTTCTGCATTCCCATTTTTCTATCCCAGTACATCCAGGAGAAGATGAGATGTGAGAATTAGTTTGGAGTGGAACGGGAAATAGTGTCTGTCTAGTGTGACTTCCTGAAAATGAATATTCTCTAAATAAATAATAAAGCTGAAATGGCTGTAACTCGCTGTTACGAGTTTGTTTATTGATAGTTTCTGCCACACGAGCTTAGATTTTGCTGTCTTCAAATGGAAATGGGCATTGTCAATGTTTTTTCTTCTTTTGAGTTTTTTGGGAGGTTTTAGGGGGGCGTTTCATTTGGGGTTTTTTGATTGCTAAACTTGCTATTACTTGTCTTTCATTTGGAAGAGTTGCTGATTCTGACAAGTCTTGGTGAAAGCTATAACAGCTAAACTAAAGAGTTAAACTCATGTGTTTCTATTGGCAGTTATACTGGTTCTTTAAAAGCTACACGAGCATTATCCTGACAGGGTAGTTACTTCTTATTACAATGTATGCAGAGACAAGATTTGAAATTACAGTGTCAGAGAGGTTATTATAATTTACTGCATCATGTATAACTTTGCTAAGCAAAATATTTGTTTATAAATAATGACGTTTGAGTTTCTCTAGTGCTGAACCAATGACAAATAATAATAATAGTTGGTCTTTTGTGTGCAAATTTTTTTTTCACGTCATCAATTGTTAGGAAGCTTATCCCAATTTGTCTCCTTCCCCTGTTACTTATAATAATTAGTTTTAAAGCTTTATGTAAAGCTGAGTACAGCCGTGACCTCCATTCTTAATCACTTCCTCGAAAATGCTCTTTTTTTTAGTTACTTGAGCAAAAATGTGTGTGTGAATATAGCTGTATAAACATTAGTTAAATATTGCAGTTGTTGATCTTTTTCTCCCCCCCTCCCCCGTTGCTATGCAGCTGATAGAGTGAGCAGGCATTTCAGACAGCCCCAGGGTGCAGCGTCCCCAGACAGTCTTTGCTTCAGTCTTATTTACATGCTGTAGGGAAAAAAATAATAGAAATGTAATGGTAGAGAAAAGCTGGAAGAGAGCAGTGGCTGTGTTTAACATCCTAGGAACAGACAGGGCTGGACCCCAGTATTAGAAACACTTCATATGCATTCGATGAAAATCACGTATCTGTATTTGGTTGATGGCCAGCAATAAGCATGGGCCGTTCTTTTGCGGAGGTACCTGGTAACCATTTCAATACAATGTCTGCGTATCACCGTATAGGATCTTCAGCTAAATGTGTTAAGTAACGAAAGGAAAGAAGCAGATACCTTTGCTAGAAAAGTCTGGGAAAAACAAAAGGTGCACCAATACAGCATGTCCCTTACGTCGTGTGCTCTGTTGAGGGGGGGTTGCGGTGACCAAAAGTGCCCACGGCATCAGGTGCCATTTGGAGGAGACTCCAAAAGTAGAAAAGCTGTCTGTTAGGGTGGAAAAGGAGGAGGGCCTCATTGCAGTCTCTAAGGATTCAGGAGTGAGGCCTTCTCCTTTGTGCCTCCCTGGGAATCGTGCTGCTGCAGGTAGTGCTGGAGTGAGGGTCAGTCTGAGCAGGTGGCTCCTCTTCGCTGTCAGATGGTAGCTTCTCTAGCATCTGGGAGAGTTACCGGCCTTATGCTCTGTACCTGGTTTGAAGCGGCAAGGAGGAACAAATCTGCATGGGGACACGTCGCTTGTTAAACAGCAGCCCGTAAGGTATCTGGATACTGGGGTTTATTTAAGAACCTAACGAGATCAGAGCTTTTACCCTACTTGATTCCTTCACACCTTCACCCCTGTAAGCCACCTTCAGCCCGGCATCACTTGACTGTCCTTCTCATCAGGCAGATCACTGCTGGCTGAGGAAGCTGGGCAGAAAGTCCTGTTTGTTCATGCTCTGCAGCTGCTCAGTTACCAGTCTTGAGCATTACCAGCCAGGGTCCCTGGGCATCCCACGATGTTTGTCTACATGGGTCTCCCCTCCATTTGAAGGGTCTTCCTGCACTGCCAACGTTTTTCCTCCAGCCAGGATGATCATCACCTTCTTTCAGGCCCTGAACCCCTGGTTTTCCCAACCTAAACAGGCTATGTGTAAAGCACACCTGATCAGCTTCCTAATTTGTGGTTCCATCTCACCTCTCTTGATTAATAGGAGGATTCAGGACATGTCAATTTTGTTTAATCCAGGTGTTATCAAACTTTACCAGCCCTTAGTGATCCAGATAGCAAGCAAAAGGCTTCTGCTTGAGAGTCCAAAAGTTCAGTTTCACACATTCTTGCGCACCCCCGCACAATTACGTGCTGACTGTCGGTGTGCGCTGCTCAAGGACCTGTCTTAAGGACCACGTGCTTCTATGTGTGCAAATATACTGAGGGCTGCTGGTATCTCATGGCATCGTTTGATTTTCCTGTGCTCAGTGTTGCACAACCTAGATGGAGCCCATTCCACAAGTAGGCATAGTTGATTAGCAGGGGTATAATTCTTCTTATACTGGATGGTTCGCCGGCCTGCGTACAGTCCTGTAACAAATTGTACCTTTTAGAGTAATGCGATTTCTTTGCATTAGCGGGTCAATTCCAGGATGATTCTATCTGGCTTAATGGAGCATGGGAACACTTCTCAAAGCGCTTGGCTGACAAAAGGGGAAGACGGATGGGTTGTGGCAGAAACCACTGTTGTTGCAAGAGAAGCTCAGTCTGACCCTGGTCTTTTTCTTCCTGCCCTTCTCAGCCCCGACTGGGACAGTGGGAAGCCATTCTTCAGTGCTGGAGCACTTGAGCAGTGCTCTGGGGCTGAGACTTAAAATCCTGGTGGCTTTTAGCATTTGTCATTCAATCTGAGCAAGAATTTCAGACCCACTGCCTTTCCTTTTCAGCCCTGGGTTTGCGTATCTAGATTGCAGTTGTTGATGGTTGCCATTTCAATACACTGCATGGGGCCAGGGCTCACAGCAAAAAGAAGAGCAATGCAGGTGGAGACATAGGAATAGAAAGAATGGATGAAGGGCAGATGACCACGGACCGTAATACTGCTGGAGCACTCCAGAACTGTGTGGAGAGACAAGCATTTGGGAAGTTTTAAGTGAGAATTCTGTCTCTTTGGGAAGGTAGCTGTTGCTGGCAAGAAGGAGCAAATCGTAGAATCATTAAGGTTGGAAAAGACCTCTGAGATCATCTAGTCCAACATCAACCCAACGCCATGTCTACTAAACCATGTCCTGAAATGCTTTCTGTCGATTTGTATCACTGTTTTATGTACGTGTTTTAAATAGGAAGCTGTTATTTTCCTTTGTCACCAGGAGGTATATCGATGCCTGCACTGTTCATTGGAAGTTTGGTCCCCACCCTAGGATCTGTAGCACAGGTATTTGCCACTTGAATTATCAGAGTAACTGCTTACAGGGTGAGCTTAGTACAGCAGTGTAGGCTGGTCACTAGAATGCACGTTTTCCAGCAAGATTTCCAGCTTGCTTCGGGAAAGACTAAATAGAAAAAAATATTTTATCTCTCCTAGATTATATGCATTCTCAGAGCCAACCTCTGGCACCGGCAGTTCAGAAAACTTCCTGGTATTGTGTGAGCCTCGTCCCAGATTCCGTTGTACTAACTACCCGTGTGTCAGTGGCTCTGTAGTAACATGCTCAGACCTTTTCTGGTAGTACAACTGAAGTGTTTGATCTCACTTTCATAGAAAGTTAGGAACCTTGGATATATTGCATATGCTGATTGTAAATGTCTGCATAGAGATTTCAGGTTACTTCATGTGACTTGTAACCTGTTCAGCAGTAGGCACAGCTTTGTTGGAATGGGAGTCTGTGCAGCTGCAACAGCACTAAGAATGTGGCTTAGTGCTATTGCATTTCTGTGCAGAGTATCATAGTTGGAAACACAGACACATACACCATACAGTACCTGCAAAGTCAGCCTATGGGAGATGTGGATCCAACTCACCAAGCACGTGCTCAGGGAATCTAGGATGCAACAACAGTTATATATAACTTATATTGCAGTTATTGAGCAAGAATAAAACATCAGTGAGACTCTCTTTAGACATGGAGTACTTGTTGATGCTAAGACACACTGTCTAAACTTCATGGCGTTCCCCACATTCCTGGCCCCTTGATGGTGTAGCCCGGAGAGCCTTTCTGAACACCCTGTAGCTCCTTGCATGCTCTTGATTTTCCTTCTAAAGGGTACTAGATTGGGAAGAGAATTGAATACCGTTGTGTGCAGGGTGTGCACCTGGGAGCTGGGAAGTGCCCTTGGTGACCCAGATGTAGTTCTTGAGAAAAGTAGTGTTTTGGAAGGACAGGAGCCTATGAAACTGAAACAAAGGTCATGTTTGATGTACTTGCTGAAGAAAATATGTACATGTTCTGGGACTGCCAAACAAAACTGTCTGTGGTGAGAATTCAGCAACGGTAGAGGATCAGTCTGCCTGTGCTCGGTGTAGATTGATGTATACTAAAAAAAGTTACATACGGTTTCTTGGTTCTTATTCCAGCTATCCAGAAATAATTTTACTGAGGGATGTGACCAATTTTACATGTGATCTCACAGAGAACGTTTATACAGCTAGGAATGACATACTGAGTATGGTAATGACGCATAAGACGACTGTGAGTTTTGCTGAAGAGTATAATTTTAGGAACATTATATAGCAGCCAGGGTAGTTGCAACCTAATGGTTATGTGGAAAATGTCAGAATTCAGCAGCCAAACAGTCACATTCAGAAAGCTCTTTGACACCGCTAAAGCATGATCGTTCAGAATGGAGATCATCACCTGCTGAAATGTTCATTTAAAAGACATCGCCTCGCTTTACAGGCACCATTGTTAAAATACACACATGTGCAGAAATACATTATGATGACCGTTTTTACCTTCTCTGCTTGCAAAGCGATGCGTATGCACGTCTGCAACAAAATGAGGTGGGCAACAAGTACAACATTGTCTTCTGGTGTTTTTCCGCTGTCTGAGAGGTGGTGATGGTCTCCAGGTCTCACCAAACCTCAATTATTCAGTGTTTCTCTGAATATTAGATAAGGACCAACCTACAGAGAACAGAAGATACCTTGAGTCTTTTCCACAGAGTCTCCAGCAGGATGGTTGTAGAGAAACGAGTGGCTAAACAGCATCGGGTATAGTTGCGGTAACTTGAAAATCCAGCTCGGAACCTGAGCGCTCCTCAAACATATGCACTCTAATAACGGCCACCTATGAGTATTTCCCTGTAAAGGGGAGATATTCCTGTAACTGCCTCTGTAAGAAGTCACCACCAAACACTACAAAAAGATGCATTTCTCTACTGCAGCATGTTCTGTGGGTTGTTTGTCAGGCCAGATGGGGCGGGAGGTGCTTCTGCTAATGGTTTGCACTTGGGACCAGAAGCAGTCACCTGCTCTCTCAGGATATACTTGAACCTGAAGTAACTGGGGTTACTTCTCTACACTCGTATGTAACTCCATCACGGGGCACCTGGGGGGTTTCTTAACTCCCTTTTCTCTACCAATTCATATAGTTGCAGCAGCTCTAGTAGTTTTCACCAGCCTGCTGTAAGGCAAGAAAAGCATGCTGTCATGTCACAGACGTGTGCATTGAGCTTCGTGACTTTAGCAGAAGACTGCACCGAGTTAACATGTCCATGGTGCTTTCCCATCCATGACCAAGGGGTATAATGGCAGGCTGCTTTTCTGGCTATCTGGTCCCCTTTCTTCTGCCATTTACTTTGGATTTACTAGAATTTCTGCTGCTGTACAATGCAGCAATATCTGAACCAATATCGTCAAAATCCCCTGTGTCTGTCTGTCACTGAGGTGCCAGTCCTGATGAAAAGTCATGGTCAGGATTTGGACCGTGAATAAACTTTGCTTAAGTGCATCCAAGTTCTAGAAAGATGCTGTTTTATACCAGTACCACAGGAGACTCGCGGTGTTTCACTGCGAGTTGTAAGACAGCAGTCTCTGGCTGGCCCTTCAGAGGTAGAGCTGGAGAACAACTCCCAGCTAAGCAGACCTTAAAAGAAGGGATCTAGCAGTCTTTTTATGTAAGTGCTTTTACTTCGTATTGTACCGCTTTTATTATCGGATTCAATAAAAAGTTCTATGCCATATATTTTCAGTGAAATAAAATGTGAGAAGTTTCTGTCGAATTACATTCGCTGTGACTAGGCTCTCCCCAGATCATTGGTATTCACCTGTGTTTCAAACTGCCGTTTTGTATGCGGTAATAATATGATCTTGAAATATGCCTTAATTTTGGAGAGAATGTAATAACTTTGTGAGAATTACTTAGTGAAAAATATGTTCCGTCACTAGAGATTGATAGTTTATAGAATTAATCCTACTTCCTTAGTAATCACTGGTATATTTAAATGGGTGATACGGCTCCATGTTCAATTCTATTGCAGCCGTGACCCTGAAAGACTATAGGTCAGCTGGGAACATTAGTCCCTATTTGCAGTTCCTTAGTATGGCCCAGTCAGTCACTTTAATGTGCAGTATTAATACTGTTAATTAAGACCAAGATTAATAGGTCAAAGACTAATTTCATCTATTTGGTGATGATGATTCCTCTATGCTAAAAGAAGTTTAGACGTAGAACAACAACTGTTACTGATTGAGTAGTATCTCTGCAAACAACTGCATGGGCTGTGAAAACCTGGAATGCTTTACTTGGCTTTGTTCAATGTTGTTCAGTAATTGCTAAATTGAAGGTTGAATGGGAGTTCATTTCTAAAAGCAGGAAAGAGGAATATTAAGAATACTGTTTTATTTGGTTATTTTTCACAGCTATAGTCCTAGGTTGGTATATAATCACTTTTTAAGGTGTGATTCCAAAAGCTGCATTTATTAATATTTTACTGCTGCTGTAATGCGCAGTGTGTATGAAGTCGCTCAGCGGTAGTGCCTCTTCATATGTACCTGAACTTTAGCTTTCAGCGCTAAAGGCAGATTGTTCATCAGACTGGGTGTAAATTTGCATTGCTGGCCAAAGCTCCACGTGCCTTCTCCTCAACAGCAGTCCTGGAAGTCAGCTGTATGCAAATAAAGATTCTTCATCACCTGGCCTGACACCAGTTTCATAACCTTACACAGAGTGCCTTCATTTCTAGATATTTCTCTAGTATTTCTGTCTAATTTCGTATCTGCTTGATGGTTGTTGTCTGCTTATCTGTCTATTCAATGAGGAATCCAAAATGCAAAAGCTACCTACTTTTGAAACCTTCTTGTCACAGGCAGACCTGTATGCCCCCCGAATGGCATCTCATTGCTCGTTCTCATTACGATGGCATGTAATTGTAGAGCAAACTGGAGAACCTGGCAGCTAGCTGCCCTTGGAAACTTCCTGGTGTGGCTGCCTGGAAGCCCGGCGCTGCCAGCTGTGTCTGAAAAGACAGGTTAGGAATGATTAGTGCCTGCAACATGGAATAGGAGGGAAAGGTTCTTACTGCAAAGAGCCTAGTGAAAAAAATAAATGGGACTTAATGGGCTGAAATGGGTTAGGAAAAGCTGATGGAATATCATGGTTGGGGAGGCAGTATGGATTCGTTAGTCTTAGTAAACCAGGAGCTTTGTCAGCCATCAGTACTTTTGCTACCACCAGAAATTCCGCTGCTGACTAGGTGGGTTTTCTGCGGAGATCCAAGCTTACTGTCCTTCAAAATGGAAAATGAGCTCGAGAGCAGGGGAGGTGATTTCCTTTTTGCCCAAAGGACGTGTTAAGATGTCAGGCTCTTTCTACATGCAGATAGCAGATTATTAAGAAATCCTACTTTGGGGAAACTAGTGCCAAATTTCTGTGCATCCCTAAGAAGTGTAATCCAGGTCAGTTTAAAGGTGGAAGCAATTTATCACTGGCTTTTGAACTACATGGAAAAGATAACTGGCCCCGTCATCCTTACGCTCCCCTGGGTGAGCAGAATCAGCATTGGCGAGGTGTAATGATACATGTACGCGTTTCGCACGCCTGTGGAAAGCCTGCCTTCGTGAACCACTGGGACCAGAGGAACTGCATCAGATTGCGGCAGAGCAGTGACAGCGGTCCCTCAACCTCTCTGTCAAGGTTGGGTTGGTATGCCAGGCAACGCGTGTCGGAGAGGCAGTTTGTTGTGGTAGTTTACTGTGTTTACCGTCTAATGTTTACCATTAGCGTTTACCATCTCATAACTGCCTTATCCCAACTGTCAGAAAATTTGAATCTACCCAGGGAGCAGTCACTGCGCTTTGTGGCTAATTCACTCAGCACATAGGCTGCATCATAATCTCAGAAATTATTCGAACTACTGGGCTATTGGCTGAAACCCAAAGGATGTTGAATCTTTGTTCGACATCAGTCTCTGACTCTAGCAGACAGAGAAAGACTAATTCTGGGGTTTTTTTTAGCAACGCTGAAGGTGATGTGGAAGTTTCAAGAAGTTTCTTTGCTGTGTCTGCTAGAGGGGAAAAAAGTAACCCCACAACAAACCCTAAGATACAGATTAATTTTCGTGAACTGAGAAGGAACACAGAGGGTACTTATCTAAGTTAGTCCTCAGTTGAGAACGTCCTTCAGTCCTCTGCTGAGCTCCTGGAAGGTGTAATGCCACAGCGAGGATAGGAATGAAATCTTTACTCTCTCTTTTCCAGTCCTAAAGTAAATGAGTGTGCTGCTGCAGGGAAAGAGATGGCAGAGGAAGCACTTCATGATCTAATGCTGGTGTCTGGTGGCTCTTTCTTACAGCCAGACATACAAAAAAAGCGTGACAGCGTTGCATTAACTTGCAGGTACCCTGCCTTCTGCTCTCTGCGAGCTCTTTGTCCCTAGAAAAAAAATCTGGGTTCCTTAGTAAAGAAATCATAATAGCTTCCAGCAGTCGGCAATATCTCTCTGCAGGAAATGTGGTGAGGCTTTCAGTTGCCAAAACGAACGAGCAAGGTTTTGTATGTGGCCAAGGCCACTAGCAGAAGACTTTGAGGCCAGGAAGGTGGGGAAAGGGTTGTGAAGATATGCTTGAAGAAACTCAGTCACTTAAATCACCATATATTTAACATAATTGTTCCCAAAGGCTGTGAAAACCCGGAATTATTTCACATCAAGTTTACTCATTATGTAGGTTATTGGTACTGCCATGTTTAATTTGCTGGAAGTTAAGTGCTGTGAGAAAAGATGTAATTTTCACATTCGTGTAATCTTGTTTTGTATCATGAGTATATAAATACATATATAAAAATCACAGTGCAAACATTGACTAATACACGAAATAGTCTTAGATGCTTCTTGATACAGTGGAAACATCTGATGTGAACTCACTACCGTTTTGGTTTTAATGAGAATGTCCCACAAGTACACGCTTTTCGTTTCAATTATCTGTTTTTTTTCAACATTTTACCTGAAAAATGCATAAAAGAAGATAGAAAGTGGAGCCTTGTTTTGCAGTCCTTGGTAATCTGAAAACTTTTGTAAAGCTGATTGTGACTACCTGTGAGTGGGAACAAAGAGGAAAAAGATGAAGCTGTGAAGACAGTATGCACACATCCTCTTGGTTTTTCATTACATTATGGAATTGTTCTTAAGTTTGATGGGATTTTAAGACCACTCAACAGATAGCATTATAAATTGAGGGTGCTTTCGCTTTAGCGTTTCCTTTGTGTGCTTTTTAACCTCCAGAACTTCCTCTTTCAGTTTCAGTATATCTATCGCAATATGATTTTTGAGGGGGTTCTTGTTTTTAAATCTGTGCCACGTGATCTCTCCTTAGCTTGGGTCAAATGATGCCGTAGGCCGTAATTGCTGCAATTCCTTTTCATTCATCATAAACCAGCTTGAAGCGCAGCAGAGATCCCCGAGTGCCTAGAGGGTTGTGCAAAAAAGAACTGCGTGCGCAGCGGGCAGCTCTCGAATCCTCAACCCGTGCGAGGCTGAGAATCCCGAGAGGTGAAGGGGCCTCGGGGTGGGCCCTGCCGCTAGTTCACCTCAGACCCCTCCTGGCGCTGCGGTTTTGGGTTGGGTTGTCTTGCAGTTGAAAGAGCTACAGCATTGCTATAAAGCAGTAGGGCTGAAAATGAAAGAACAAATATTATCTAAGACATCATCTTCTGAAAGTAATTACCTCCCGACTCTAGTAGGAGTCAGCTGTGAAATACTAGTTTTAATGTTAAGATTTTTGTGCATACACATTTGTCCTCCCTGAAATAACACCTAATAATAGTAACTGTCCTAACCATAAATTGTTGAAGGAAGAAGGATCAAATGCATTAACTGGTTGGAAACCCTTTGCTTCATAGCTATTAAGTTGTAATAGTTAAATATATTTAATGTTTTTGCTGGCTGTAAAACATTTGCTGTCTAAGGAGGCTTGCCCTTCATGTCTTTGCAAAGATCCTAGCTGACCTCTGTCCACTCGAAGTTCAGCAGATCGATGCATTTTCATGGTCGGAACGGCCATTGTTGTGTGGCAGGTAATTAAGTATCATCAAGGAGAAGGTTGCTCAAGGTTCACGTATACCATAATTCCACACTATCTTGCCCAAGCAGACATTTGCCCTGCAAGATACTGAGAATTTTACAGTGTTCCTCTCTGGGAGTCAACCACTGTGAGTGAGTTATGGGTTCATTTCTGCAGGGGAGAGTGAACAACGTTAATGTGACTTTGGATAGCAGTTTCATTTTCAGAATGATGTATCCTTATCTTTTCAAGTTTCTTCTGTGCAGATCTTTGAAGCAGATGTGCAACCATTCAGATTGCGTTTTATAATCTTACCTTTGTGAAAGGAAATGTTTGTAAACACATCTCCCTCTTCAGGCTGTAAGTAGCAGCTATTATACGTATTATAGCCACTGTACTTTACATGTAGATCTCGCTGTCTTCCCCTTTTATCTTCTTCTTATTTTTACCCCAGCTCTTACACATTATTTTGGTTCAGGTTGGTAAAGACTCTTGCACCTGCAAGGGAAATTGGGTGTAGAAAAGGTATGTGCAAAAGGAAATCTAGGGATCCTGGGACTGGGTAGGTGCTGATATTGCTCATTTTCGTTCATAGGCTACTGATGAGAATTAAACTGAGATCGGCCCTGGGTATAAAGATTTATTTGATATTGTTGGTGTTGAGCGTATATAGTATTAAAGTCTGACCTCAGTCTATTACCAAGCAGCAGAGCAGATAGCAGTATCTTTGCAGGTTCAGCAACGAAAGCTGCTCTCCTGCTCCAGCACCTGAGGAGGAGAACAACAGTGGCAAAGGATGTCTATGAACTGTGCAAACAGGGCGGTGGGAGACCGCTTGGGTCTGTCACACAGAAAATCATAATGGTGTATCTAAAACTTGTTTGTTTTCTCCTTCAGCTCGCAGTTTCTGAAATCTTTCCCTCTGGTAGCTGTAAATTTAGTCCTAAGTGGTTAGCTTTCTCATTTCTAGCCTCAGTGGAATCATTCCTGCTTTATAGCCGTTCGTTATTGTGTGAAATAAACAGAAAGGGTGAGCTTGAGTAGCACCTCCTCTTCAGTGCTATTTAATCCAGGAGTATTTATAGCCAGCGGCCGTATCCAGTGTCGGATGCTCTTACAGCAGAGGTGCACTTTTGCCCATCTTTTCAACAGCCTCCTGTATTCCTCTTTCAATACAAGCGTGGTGTTTCTGAGTATGCGTAACCAGTACAATGTCTTTTCTCTTTGTATCTTTTCCTCGTACGTCCTGGATCATGCCCGCCTTTGTCTCACACTAGGTGGCTAGCTCACCGTCATCCCGATCTTGACTAATTTACGCAAATGGTTTCCTCACATAAAATGTGCGTAATGCACCAGTATCGTTCATCGAAATACACAGCGATAGTGCTACTAAGCTGAATCCTTACACTTACGACCTCTTTCACATCCTTTTTGTTAGTCATGGATGCCTTTGGTGTGTTATTCTCATGTATTTTGAAAGATCAGGTGCAAAGCATTGCAGCTGTGGAGCACCACTGCAGAGTAGTGCTTCACAGGTTTCTGGGTTTCATAATGCATTTGCCAATTGTAGATTATTTCCCCGGACAAGTTACTATTTTTTAAAATATGCTCTTTTTTCTTGTGTAGGAATTAATTAAATGTAAATCACATTATTAGTTATTAACAGTGCAGTGTCAACTCTAGAGGATAGGTGAGGCAGCTTCTCACGCAAACGGTGTTAAGTCCATGGAGAAATTATTTGGCGTGCCATCAGGATATACACTCAAAGATTTATAATACAAATCTTGTTACTTAATAATCAGTTGGTGTGCTTACCTCCCACATGTTGCTTGGAAAACATACCCATAAATTCAGTCAGAAGCAAATAGGGTGTTTTGAACTATTGAGACTTCAAAATAAGTCTATATTTTGGATAGTAGAAGGCTGTTACATATCATCAGGCTGAGATAACAGCACTTTCACCTTAAAGGCAAATACAGGAAAATTTGCCCAAATCAGAAAAGTCTGCAGATTGCACCTTTCCGACGCAAGTCGTCTTGCATATGCAGAAACCAGTTCTTCTACTGAAAATCATGTCTTTTCCAAGTGGGACAGAAAAGGTAAGTTGAAGCTCAGCTACAGGTTTTCCCAGGAAATGGGAAATGTGATCTCGCCAATTCAGCTGCGAGTGTACAACTCTGCTCTGCACCAGCACGGCAGCACCGCTCCTGGGCTTGCCGGCAGCCCAGCTGCAGAAGGCTGAGCCAGAGCCTGAGAAGAGGAGCTGACATGGAGGACACGTCTAAGGCTTCCCTCAGAACAGCGGCGAGGACAGTGGTAGTAGGTGTTACCAGAGACACCCCCGTAAAGCATAACAGAGAGTATCTATCGGAACTGTAAAGTTGTCACGTTTGCCTGAGTGCGAGTTACGTTTTTCTGTCTGTCTGTCTTGCTAATATTCACCCGCGCAAGCTGCCCCGCATTGGTACGGGTCGGTGATGTTAAGTGTAATGCTGTGTGATTGTGCAGAGGAAGAAGGGTAACCTCTAAGTCTACACCACCACTATTGTTTCTGTTCTACCTATGCCAACTGTTTTAAAACTGAACTCTTATCTGAATTACAAGGCTCACAGTGCTGTAGAATAGTTTGGGGTTGTTTGCGTTAGGGTTTTTTTGCCAGGAAGTCACAGTACTTATCTATCTGAATGTTACGCCTTTGTAAAGAACATATCTTGTCAGGTGGTCTAATTTGCACGGCAGTTTTTTCCCATTTTAAGGCTCATGCTGTTTATGCAGGACTGTACTTTAAAGCTGTAATTTGATATGGGCTTGTTTTTAATCTCACTGTTAAGATAGGATTTTAGTTTGGGGAGGCTTGCTCTCCATCTCCGCTTTACAAACAAATACAATATTCAGATGCTGTGTGGAACCTGTGTTTCAATTTGGCTCATCATTTGAAGAAATATGGAGAACGTTCAGTGCTGTATAAACAAATAATTTAAATTCTGCTAGGCATTATGCCAAGGTGAGAAGGTGAGTGTTAGGAGTGCTGAGTTGAAAAAACAAACCCTGAATTACATACAGGTTTTGGTAGGTTCCAAAGTAGCTTTGTGAAAATACTGAGGAAATTGCAATAACACAGGAGGCTTGTCTTGAAGAGGGAACCTGGAGAATTTGGAGAACCGGGATAAATAGAGAAGCCCCTGGTGTACGGTGCGTGGAGGAACAGAGTTGCTTTTGCACTGCTGAAAGAGTACTTTGGTTGTCACTGCTTCAAAGGGACACGGGAGCACAACTGGGTTAGCAGGGGTGGGCACACACGGGGGAAGGAGAAGCGGCAAGGGATCGCTGTGGCGACACTGTCGTTGCCGCTCTCCTTCAGACGTCGGACAGTACTTGCATTTTGAGAGCGCCTTGTCTGAAAAATGGAAGCGTTACATGGGCAGATACAGGGGCAGTGTGCTCATGTAATTTAGCATAATCCACGTCACCTGAACGAGCCAAGATCATTGTTCCCCTCTAGAAGTTGTTCATTTTATTCTGCCATGAGTTGGCGTGGTCTAACAAGAGAGACGTATATGCGTTGCGTAGAAAGCTTGTAAGGGTGACTTGTGAGAGCAGGAAAGAGGAATTTGTTTTACTTCCATTAGTCTTCGAAGGGGTGGAACAGAATCGCTAACGTGGAGATGCGATACACATTTTCATGTTCACTGAGGAAAATTCACGTGACCGTGTTTGAGTTTGATACTCTAGGGTAAAAGGAATACAGAAGCAGAAAGAGGGAATGGTTTAATATCATTTCTTTTTGTCTAGGAAAAACATTTGTAGAAATCGCATTTTTCTGTGACAAAGGCTACGCGTTCTTTTGCGATACCTACACTGTTTCCTATGGACAGCTTGGATTTGTTCTCCCAGCATTTGGCCTTGTGGTGACATTGGAAGTATCACTTGTTTGGATTTTTTCGTTGTTGTTGTGGTTCGGAAGTTTTTTCGTAATTGCATATTTTCTACATAACATTACTGTTATGTAGAGAAAAAATATAGTTTTATTCACGTTTTTTTGGTCTTTTTAGGTTTGTGTTAAAAAAACCCCCTTTTTTAGGCTTTTTGAGTGTAATTCTCTTAGTGCAGCCTCTTTTAGGTAAGTTCTTGATAAGAAACAGATTAATAGAAGAGCTTTCATGATATGAGAATGAAATTACTTGTTTGTTCTAGGCTTGTAATTATTCTTGGTGATGGTTTTATAGTTGTAACTGATTTGTAAGCTTTAATAATCCTAGTGTGCAATCATACCTTGCAGCATTTTATGTATGAATCCATCTCTGTTTCCATCTTGGTATATCAGCACAGTTAATGTGGTTGTATTTTTCATGGTTTAATTAAAACTATTAATTAACATGATTTCAAATTGCCAGTTCTGGCAGCCTGCAGATAGATGTAACAAGGATCAAATGATTGTCTTCTGAGAATGCTGAAATTTACAGTGAAATTTGTTCAGCCGGTCACAGCTCAGGTGGTTTGCGAGATTTTGAAAGCCAGTATGTGTCTTTCTTCAATATCAGTTAGAGGCATTTCGTATAATTACTTTTGTATGGCATGTGGGCAATGAGTATTCTGTTCCGCTGGAAAATAAAATGAGTATTTTCTCCCTCTGAATTAGTGAGGAGAAGCAGCCTGAATTACTTCCTCTCTCTAACGTATTCATTCCTTACAAAACAAATAGGCAGTGTGAAAATCCCTGAGGTATTCCTGCTGTACGCTTAGTTTCCAATTTCACTACATGATGACTTAAAGGAAAAGAAAATCATATCGTGTTATTTTGTTATATTTGAGATGTGGAAGGAATTTAAGTTCTGTTATGTCGAGACCACTTTGGCTTAGTAAACGTGTATCTAGATTTTCTGTTTCAAACAGAAACAGGAATAACATATACCCTTATCCTAACCAGTTCCATGTGCTAATCATGGACATGCCAATTGAAAGCATTAGATTTCCTTGCTGAGAGGGAAGTGGGCAAACTAGATGGAGTATTCCTTGCTGCGGGTAAGGCAGCAGAAATGCCAGCCTTTCTTAGTTTACTAATTAATCTTTCTTATGTTGGTCGTGCATCTTTGCTGTAGCGTATGACTTAAGCTGTTGTTAGGTGTGGTAGTTAGGTCTGTTCTGATACCGCATGCGGTAGCTTCACAGGATTCCCCTCCGGAGCGTTCGCACATCAGGTATTCCGCCTGAGCGCACCGAGGCCCTTCAGCAAGGTCAGTCGTGTGCATCGGGAACGGGCGATGAGGGGACATGGGCAGTTTCGGCATTTGAGGGAGGGAAGCAATGAAGTTCCCCGAGTTCCTGGGCTAGGGCCAGGCCTGATTCACTTGGAAAGTGTGTCACAAGTACTCATGCTGTGGCTCAGAGGGGAGGCTGGGTCTTTTGAAAGCTTTGTGGGAGAAGGCGGGAGAGCAGACATGGCAAAGGGCTTGTGCGAGGCATCCAGATGCCGCCTGCTGAGAGGTTGCAGGGACCTAACGGTGGAACTGAAATCCTGGCGAGCAGTTCTGAACAATCAAGAGGATGGAGAAAAACGCCCATTCTTAAAGTATCAGGTATCTTAAAGATCAGGTATGTTTAACTGTGGTCTGTGGAATGAAAACACCAAAATCATCCAGACTTTAAAGTAGTAATTTTGATTTTTTTATTTTATTTTTTTAAATTAAAATGTCTATATGATGCTCAAAATGTCCATGGAAATGACTGCTATTACAAAACCTCAGTAGCTTTAAAACAATTATTCCTTGACAGTAGCAAAGGCTTAGAGTCACACTGGGATTTGGTACAAGAGAGACTTCACAGAAAAATTGCCCTTCGTTTTGACTATTCTGCTTATTGTTACATCAGCGAAAGCCACATTTTTTACATTATAGTCAATATCCTTAAATTATCACCCCTTGGCATGCTGAAGAGCAGTTGTAGTGTTTCATTGTTCAGCGCCATAATAAGGGGAAAAAAATTAAAGTAATAGAAATATGTTAACACTGGCCACTCTGAATTCTTGGTTTTTTAATATCTCACGGGTTTTGGAGCTAGAGGTCCTGGATATTAGGGCTTTCTTCATTTGTTGCTTATGGCTAAGGCGGGCAAGCATGCATGCATGTGTAGCTGGCAAAAGGTGTGTATTTCCATGTTGTCGTACTCTACTGCTGCTTGTCCTGCAAAGGATACTGAGTGCTGAAAGGCTGTTCACAGGCTTAATGAGTGATTTGGCAATGGGAAACTTAACATTTATTCTACCAACATCTAGTTACTTTTTCTGGGAAGACTCTCTGATTCAGCTCATGAAATATGTTGCTCTGCATTTGATTTCATTATTTATTTCATTAGATATGAGGAGAGGAAAAAGGTCTGCACAAGGGTTGTAGTACTCCATTTTTTAATTTAGATAGGGATGGTATCAGAGGATCTGTTTTTCCACAGATAAATAAGAAAAAATAGTGTATATTATATATTGATAGTAATATACAATATATAATATACTAGATATTATTTAACTTCGAAGTAGCGTGAGCATCATGTTTGCAAACAATAAAAGAATTCATTGTAAGAAAATAAGTTAGCACAGTCAGATCATGAAACAGTTTTCCCCAACGTGGCATAAGGAGAACTTACACTTCTCATAGATAGCAGAAAAGTTGCACTGCACACAAATGAGATCAATTAAAAGGGGACGCATGAAAGGAATGGAATTAGTATAAACATATGCTTTGCTGAACATCTAGTTGCTACATTAAAAAAAAAAAAAAAAAAAAAAAAAAGCAGCAAGCATTCATTCTGAACATGTTCTGAATCCAGATACAGTCAAACCAGTTAGGAAGCAAAATGTGCAACCTTCATATTCATTCTCTGAGCTAGCTCTGCCTGAGTTTGTCACACACATTCATACTTTCTTCGGCATCATTTTTCAGAAATGATTCCTTGCTCCATCTTCAACTACATTTCCAAGATGGAGGCATAAGCAATTTGATGATTTGACTGGAGCAGTCATCTTATTTTTGAATGAGAGCAGATGATAACGGTGGACAAAAATCTAGCTTGCACAAAGTCTCAAACATCGGCTGCCTGTTTGGAATAGAGGTGTAATTACCAATGGAAGGGATTGTTTTCTACATGATTACTTTCTTTGATTGGTATTCCTTCTTACTCAAACGAGCATTCAGTTTTTATTGTGCTTCAAATTTATATTCACTCTTGAATTTAAAAAAAAAAAATAAAATTCTTATATAGCTTTCTCATTAAAATTCCTCTTATTCATTCTTTTATCCACTGGGACTTGTCATTTCCTTTCCTAGATGTTTTCCTGCTTCTATTATTTAATTATTAAATAAATAGAATTTTATTTAGAAAATAACAGGCTTATTAACAATCAAGGTAGTTACTTTCCTGGAATGAAATCCTGTAATGAATGGGCAGAAAGAAAGAGAAAATCTATCTAATGACTTTCTTGTAGACCGTTTTTGTCATCTGCCGTAGATTGAGGCAGATTTCTCTTAAGGATGAGCTGCAAGACTGAGCTCTACAAATGCATTTGTACTTTGAGGATGTTGCTGACATCAGCGAGAAGGTCAAAACTGGACATCAAGCAATATTAATGTGATGCCCACCAGAATTAATGGAAAAGTTGTTTCTCCTCCTGGTTATCTAGTAGCAGGGCAAAAATCTTAATTTTTAGCATTCTACTAACAGGGAATATCAGAGAATTTAACACTCAGATTACACACCCACCAAAATCGTAGCAGTTAAAGAAAGTAACTTTAAAAAAAAAACAACATAACATTCATGAGATTCACTCAGGTATTATGAAACCTCTAGAAAATAATTTATAAAGTGGTACAGCAGACTTGGGGTGCATCTCTCTGTTTTTCTGGTGTAGACATGGGTAGCCTCCGGACCTCTTTTGCCTAACGGTTTATATTGTTTCTCTGCTTGTTATGCAAGCATTGCAAATGAAATAGTAGTACAGAAATGCCTTGAAACAAAAACATTTCCTTTGTACAACTAGCTCTGTAGAATGCAGGCAAAGAAGCAGAAAAAGCATAGTAACTATCTTAAAAAAAATAATAATAAAATCCTTGTCTTGTAAAGCCAATGGATAATTTCCCCAATTTCTCTCTTCTTCACCAGACTGGAATGCTATGTGAGCAGATCTCAGTCCTTTCTGTTTATGTGGATCCCCTTCCGATTCAGTGGTTCAGGTTCAGTATTCCTCTCCTGGCCTGATCAGAGGTAAGAAAAGCACACACTGTGCCAAAGGGGACCTCTGTGAGGATGGAGGACTGAGACCTGAGTTGGACTGTGACTAAACAGGATCCTCGGCTGCTTGGTAGAGTGTACATAAGCTCCGCATCCTCCAGCACAACTGCCCATCCGTCTTTCTGCTGTCGAGATCTCCAGGCATATTCAGATAGTGGCTCCTGGTTTGTATTGTGTCCTCTGGGCAGTAGTCTGCTGTCTCTCTGAATTTAAAAATCTTTGCAGACACAGCAAGATGCTCTTTCACCCTTCAGCAGTACTGTTAGAGGTCTACATTTTGTCTAAGAGTGGGCTGGGTTAGAAGGGCTGTTGGCAAGTTACTGTTCTTTGGTCTTTTTAACCACCAAAAATGAAAGCAAAACAAAATTGGAAGGTGAATATATATGAAGACGATTTTGTGCAGTAGCAAAGCAGGCACTGAGCATACAGCTGATCTTTGCTGTTCTTCCTGCATGCTGCCCAGTAATTTCAGTTGGTGTGAGTTCTGCTGTCAGTGTAGAGTTGCGTGTGTGTAAGAATTCCTGCGCTTGTTCCTTTAAGATGACTAGATTTGTGGATTTTACGGATACGTGGGACTGTTGTGAGATTGCCTTTTCTTTTGTTTAACCCTGGTTGTAGAGTTGCATCAAGTGAACCCCGTATTTTTTGGTCAACAGAAATATGTAACCTAGTGAACCCATTTGCGATGAAGATATTCGTACAGATACTACATTATGTAGTACTGTTTTAGCTCTTTCTCTCCCATTCTCTATTTAACATTCAAGCAGTCTTTTATATTGCCTGCTCTGCTTTGTGCTTGTAGAAACAATGCATTCAGAAGGAAGCACTTGACACAGAATATTATATTTCTTTTAAGAAAAAAAAACAACCTCTACTCCTTATTATCCTTACTAGTGCATAAGGCTGTTTGCCTGAGAGTTGGAATTGCCGGGAGGGTATGAAGAAGTCACCCTCCATGTAGGAATGCATGTTTTTTTCTCCCCTGAAAGTGCTGCTGGTAAAAGGGAAGAATTGACGGTGACTGCTCAAGTTCTTCTGCAGTGCAGCACATTCTTGTAGTCAGAGAACAGGAACGGGGTATAACCTCCTGTATAGGTAGGTACATCTGAATCCAAGAGCAAGTGAATTGAAGTGGGAGAAGAGTTTTGTTTGCTTTTACTTTTCGTGATTTATTTAATATAACCCTAATTAATTACGCAATATTACAACCTTTAGGTCTTCAGTTTTCCTTGTCTTTAAAATAAATCAAAAGTCTTGATGGCAGCATATGCTGGTTCTTGGCTGCAAAGACAACTCCCACAAACCCATATCCCACTGGAGGGTCCAGGACCTGTGCTTCCTGCTTTCTTGAGACTTGGTACCTCTTTGAGGGTAAATGACCCAAAGTTGCCAGCAACGCTCTGGACAAGCAATGCCCTGATTTCTCCGTTGTGCCCTTGGGCTTTGAAGGTGTCACTAGCCTGAGGATGGGCCATGTAGCCCAGCATAAACCCTCTGGGTTTCTCCCTGCTTCTGTTCTTTAGAGAACTTGAGTTTGTATGATCTGTGCTCAAACAGACTGATGTCCTTTCACTAGCAGGTTATTAAGTCTCTCGGGAAAAAGTAGCTGCTGGTGAATATTTGTCTGAGCCAAGACAGAATATACCAAATCACAGTGAGGGATTAAACGGTTCTGTTGATACCAAGGGGTAATTCTTGTGGGTAGGGCTTGACGGAGGATACCAGAATCAATTGATCCTGAAGCGCAGAATGGTGGCTTTGTTGGGTTTTTTTGTTTGTTTTGTTTTGGGCTTTTTTTCCCCTTCATTTCTAGGGGTGTGATCTTGTCCCTTCTGAGTTTGTTCTTTCCCCTAAAATACAGCAGAAAAAGGCCATATTGAGCAGTGTAACACTAGGCAATTCAGATTATGAACCCAAAAGTTCATCAAACTTCAGTTTATTGGTGAATTAGGACTCAGATATGGTGATATTAAATACCATTCAATGATTGCTTAGCCCTCAAGGGGCTGAGGG
>VZTL01065461.1:16968-28109 GCA_013400535.1 Scopus umbretta | reverse complement strand
AATTTGGTAGCTGGCACACGGGGGGGGGGGGGGGGGGGGGGGGGGGGGGGGGGGGGGGAAAGTAATGCTAGATGTGCCGTACTTTTGTTAGTTTTGTGAAATTTAAGAGATTAAGCAGAGAAAAGTCTTTGTCACAGTATGAGGCTCTCCCAAAGGGCAGGATAACAGATAATCCCTTCGTACTAAAGCTATGTATTTCGGCTACAACAGCAATCAAAGTAAAGCCGTGAGAGCCTGTAAAAATCTGCCTGAAGGGCAAGCTCTCTCTGGGTGCTACGGAAGGCAGTTTCAAAGTTGATATAACAAGATCAATTCGCTCTTTTTCTAAACACTGCATGTTGGATGTTGGGTCTCTTCTGATGCTGTCAGTAACTCTGTCCCGAGTGGAGCTTTCCGAGATGTCGCCTTCTTTAGTATCTGTGTTTAAAACAAAATGAATAAATAAATAAAAAAAAAACCTCTTTGGATGAGGTTGGTGTGTTTGAGGAATGTAAGATTTTTTTTTTATCATTATTATTTTATTTTTTCCTAGTAGTGTTAATCTAGCCAGCTGACAGCTCAGATTGATATTTTGCAGGCACAAGCATCTCCTGACCTGCTGGAGATGGAGAGAGGGCAAAATACAAGTGGATTACACTTGCAAGTTGTAAAATAGGTTGTTAGTCTGAACTGCCTTTCGGTCATTGTCAGGCAATCAGGGCAAAAATACCTATCCGTGTTCAATTTTGAGTCCTCCACCTGGGGTTACCAGAGAGAGCCATTGTCTCCATCTGCAGCTGTATGAAGTCTGCCATGTCACTAAAAGCTGACACGTTGAGATGTGTTTTACATGAAGATTTATGTGAAGATTTCTTATTTGACCCCTTTTGCTCGGTTAGGGAAGAAACCTCCAGGTGAGTGACTGTTGCAGCAGTGGTAACTTTTAAGGCTGGCAGAGCCATTTTTAAGCAGTTCCATGTGCACAGCATACGGGAGAGACATTTCACAAACTCTTGGGGCCTCAGGTTTTTAAATTTGTGTGTGTGTGTGTAAGAATACCTTAAGCTATTTGAATCTGGTTTTCTGGAAATTCTCCTTGAAAGGAAGGCATGCTTTCTCTGTCTTAACAGACTTCAATCAGCAGTCTCTGGAAGACAGTGGGGCATGTTGCATGCATCGGAGAATCTGTANTTTTTTTGTTTGTTTTGTTTTGGGCTTTTTTTCCCCTTCATTTCTAGGGGTGTGATCTTGTCCCTTCTGAGTTTGTTCTTTCCCCTAAAATACAGCAGAAAAAGGCCATATTGAGCAGTGTAACACTAGGCAATTCAGATTATGAACCCAAAAGTTCATCAAACTTCAGTTTATTGGTGAATTAGGACTCAGATATGGTGATATTAAATACCATTNATTTTTTCCTAGTAGTGTTAATCTAGCCAGCTGACAGCTCAGATTGATATTTTGCAGGCACAAGCATCTCCTGACCTGCTGGAGATGGAGAGAGGGCAAAATACAAGTGGATTACACTTGCAAGTTGTAAAATAGGTTGTTAGTCTGAACTGCCTTTCGGTCATTGTCAGGCAATCAGGGCAAAAATACCTATCCGTGTTCAATTTTGAGTCCTCCACCTGGGGTTACCAGAGAGAGCCATTGTCTCCATCTGCAGCTGTATGAAGTCTGCCATGTCACTAAAAGCTGACACGTTGAGATGTGTTTTACATGAAGATTTATGTGAAGATTTCTTATTTGACCCCTTTTGCTCGGTTAGGGAAGAAACCTCCAGGTGAGTGACTGTTGCAGCGGTGGTAACTTTTAAGGCTGGCAGAGCCATTTTTAAGCAGTTCCATGTGCACAGCATACGGGAGAGACATTTCACAAACTCTTGGGGCCTCAGGTTTTTAAATTTGTGTGTGTGTGTGTAAGAATACCTTAAGCTATTTGAATCTGGTTTTCTGGAAATTCTCCTTGAAAGGAAGGCATGCTTTCTCTGTCTTAACAGACTTCAATCAGCAGTCTCTGGAAGACAGTGGGGCATGTTGCATGCATCGGAGAATCTGTAGGTGGCTGTGTTCCTAGGAGAGGTCTAAATACTTCAGCATAACTATGCAATTTTAGAAAGGAAAGACTAAACAACACTGCTTTAATTTGCCTTTCCCTGTGCCTTGTTTTTCTCTTGCTTTTCAGTTGTAAGGTCTCCTCCTGCCAGCCAGTAGCCCTTTCGGTCATACATTACCCTGTTACCTTGCTTGAGCTGTGACTTTTCTTTTTCTTGTAACATGCAGCCATGACATGAAGAAATGCAGAACCATTGTTAGGCTTTTACAGAAACAGATTTTTGAAGCTGAAAACGCTTGGAAGCTACTCTTTAAGATTTGCTTTTACAAGTGAATTTTCACAGCAAATATGACTAATTCCGTACCAAATAAGGGACAGGACAGGTACAGTGCTATGCAACTTCTGCTATACATCCCAAATTTAAATAGCCGTTGGTGATGATGGCAAATTCTAAAATGCTTTGGATAATTACAGTGATGGAGATGAGTGATCTGTCAATGGGTGGCCACATTTGAGTGTAATGTCAGGTTATTCTTTGGAAACCACCTACTTTGTGGTGTACTCCTCCCTCACGTCTGCTGTGCTCTTCATATGTCATGTCTTTTCTCCTTACTCCCCTGCTCCTTGTTTGATTTCTTTGCTTTTCTTTTTCCCCCTCGACCGTTAAAGCCACGCTACCTCTGTGTAGCCTTCTGGTTTTTGGACTTACATGCCTTTCGAGTCCATGCTGAGAAGGGTGTAGAAGCGCCTGCGCTCTGTGGTTGGTGAGCAGCATTGCCTTGTGCACAGCGCAGTACGGAGAGCTCTCGGGTTTTTTCCCCTCTTCCTTTCTGGGGAAGAAGGAAGGAGGTGATCCTTAATTCTGTGAGCTCTAACCAGCACGCGTATGTGCTAGGAGGCAAAGTACTGAAAGGCAGCAGCTTTGCATGGGAGGGAGCAGGCTAACAGCCACGACCTGACGGGCAGTTTCGCCCCTGGTATGTGCAGACGTTGAAGACAGCCCGGTATGGGCACAGTTGTGATGCCAGGAGTGCTCAGACTGAAGGGCTCCAGTAGCTGACTTTCAAGATTTATATGTATCGCCTGAATGCAGCAAGTTGCGTTCCTTTATGTCAAACGAAACATCTGTGACGGCTGAATATAAAGGGAAAAAGTAGGAGAGTAACATAAGGAAGGAAATCTCTTAATGTCCTAGCTATTCTCTTTTTAACCTTTAGTTGCTACGTAACCATCGGGAAGGTACTGAAACGTATAATACTTGCCAACTGAGGACAAAAATACAAACATGGTTCTGTACAATGTATATGGACTAGAAGATATTGGTGCTAAGTCTTGACCTAGCATTACCTGCTAAATAAGAAAGCATTGCAGCGATAAAGTTCCCCAGAAGAGGAAAGAAGCACTTTTTTGACAAAGTGATTCTAACAGTCTTCATATTTAGTCAGTAAGTTACAATGTCACACCAGCATGTCTGTTTGTGGGCAGTGAAGTTCTTGAATGAGCAATTAGCTGTTTGCTTTGATCCTCGGGGTTTGTAATAGCCAGAGTGAGTCTGTGCTGAAACCCCCAGAAGATGCCCAGGAGCAAGGTGGGAGGTCGCAGCTGAGCTGCACAAGTACGTATGCGTCTCCCCTGAGCCGCCCCTCAGGCACATGTAGGTGCTAGGCAGAGCTTTTACTTGAAGAGCATATTTTTCTCAGGCATTTGTGTTTGCCCAAGTCACGTAGGGAGTTTCTTTCCACACTAATGAGTGCCACTAGGGAAGGTCCCCTTTCAGATTCAAGTCTGCTGTCTTTGCTTTTCTGCAGTAGTAGGCACTCCTCCTGTGTTTCAAAGGCAATGGGAACCAGCCCAGAACCCGGCTGTGTTCGTCCCTCTCAATTAGCAATCACAAGGCACCCTCCTGACATCTATCCTGTTCTTCAGTGGAGGCATTTAACCCTGCGATGTGGGAAGCATGGAAGTGGCTGGGGCACGCTCACCTCTGAAAATCACCAGCGAGTACATGAAGGGTTGTTTCTAAGGCCATGCCTGGCGATGCTGGGAGGAAACCTAGCCTGAACTGAGTGGCAGCAAGGGTCGGGGTGGAGCAGTCAGCTCCGGGCTACTCTGCACAAACCTCTTCCTGTGTTCAAAAAAAGACCTATGTGAAGCGTGTAGTTTCATTGCTCCGGGAGAACCCCAGTGAACTGTGGTGCAGGTTTCCTATAACTACATCGCGTGGTATCCTTTGGGACCATGCTTCCTGCCCTCTCATGTGACAGCTTACTGCTTACACAGAAGCAAAACTTCAATAATTCCTCATCCTACAGAAAACACAAAAAACCCCAGAACCAGTAGGTTTAGGAGGAAGAAGAACGCTGGGAAAAAAGTGAGCTTGGTAATGCCTCAAGTATAAAACATGCTGTAATTGGTGATGTGGAGAAGTTGCACAGCACAGAGACCTCCATGTAAAGCTAGTCCCAACCTTCTTTTTGCTGAGTGACCTTCAGCCTGTTGTTTTCTAGAATTTGTCTGTGAATTCTGTTAAGGCATCACTGCAGTAACGCCCTGTGGACTGCAAAGTAAATAATTAGTAAAGGAACAAAGTATACAGAGGTGCTTATGTTCAGGCACAAAACTTCATCTCTGCAAATACCTTGTGGGGAGGGAAAATCTAAAATAAAGATTTCGACAAAAGTATCACCCTGTCAACTATTAAAAAAATATGTGAGATGGTGCTGAGAACTCATAGCAGCTTAGACATCTCAAAATCCTTCTGCTAGGCTTTATAGCTGAACAGTTCCTTTTTCTACCTTTTTTCCTCCAAAAGCTGTGGCAGTTTTGCACCATCTCTGCCAGTTTGTCGCAGGGCCGTGATAAAAGATGATACCCATCCGCTTAACATAAAACAATCGGAATCGGAAGAGATGAACCAACCTTTGGGACTTGGAGTGTGAATATTTTCTTAATTACCTTAAGGTATTTAAGGTATTTAATGAATTATCTTAAGGTATTTTTAAATTTAGTTTTGTTACCAGGTAAGAGTGAAAGGCATGGCACTCCTTCTCCAAAAGATGAAGTATTGAATAGTATATTCTACAAATATTTAATTAAATGCCTCCTCTCATCGTGAGAAGCATTGGAAACACAATCAGAGTTTCTTCACTAATTCAAGGAGATAATGCAGGGTCCAAGGAGGAATAGATAAGGTTAGAAAAATAATTAGAGAGATGATTTGTATTCCAGTCACCAGACTAATGAAATTCACCCTAAAGCATCTGCAGAACTGGCCAGAACAGTCTCTGAACTGTTAGCCATGACCCACACCTGAGACTGACGGCTGACAGGAGAGGTCCCAGAGGACTGGCAAGGGAAATTTCAATGCATAAATAACTGCCTTAGTAGATGGGGACAGAGCAAGGATTGCAGTTTGTTTCCAGTGAAGTTGCTCTTTTAAAAGTTTGCCACGTGCTGTTCTCATAAGCGAATGTTGGAATTATAATCTAGGGTAAATCAGCCAGTAACTTTGTCATGGCTGAATGTGAAAACGTTGTCCTGCATGCGTGCTGTCACACGGGGAAGTGTTTTCAAGTCTGTTGTGAGCTTATGACAAATATTAAATATGAGAGTGTCGTGTTTAATTTTTTTCTTCATTGACTTGTGCGATATCATGAAGACTAGAATTGGAAAGTCGCAGACACAGCAGCTTCAGAAAGATTTGAAAGCATTTTGACAAGGACAGAATTATAATTTTAAATGATGTTGATGCATGAAGAAATGATCTGAAATAATTAAGATTTAATTTTGTCACGACAAGTGCTAGGCAATACCAAACAGAGAATAAATGGCCATGCATAACTAATAGGACTAAAAAAGGCCTGAAGAGGGGCAATTGGATGGAGTGGCATCACGTGAGGAGACGCTGAATGGATTTGGACGGTTCAGCCTGAGAGATGCAGCCGAGGCATGGACCTCACGGAGGGATATAAGCTCCAAAGTGGGAAAAAGCGGTTAAAGGCAATTTATTAATTCTTTCTCATAATACAAGAAGTAGGATTAGAATACATTGAATGCAATTATCCAGTAGCTGACTTAAAGCAAGCAAATGGAGTGCTTTCCCACGTAGTGGTTTGTGTGGTCCTCGCTGCCACAGAGCGTGGCAGGCAAAAGCTTGGGCGGGTTCAAGATGGAATTTGACAGCTTCGTGGAGGAAAAAATCCTCCATGACCTCACCAGGCAAAGGACCGACCTCTGGCTCAGCAAGTCCTAACGTAGCGGGGACAGGCTTCTCGGCCGGGCAGTTACTGCCTGGAGCCCAGCACGCTGGTCTTCTGTTTGAGCATCACTTCAGCAACAAGGTCGCTCCGTTACTAAATTTCTATGCCTGTCTGCTAGTTTTGAGGCAGTCATGATCCTTCCGCTGATCTGAGGAAAGCCATTGGAATCAGTGACAGTTTTGCTCTATAGTTATGGTAAGAAAGACTACATGGAGGGTCTTTTTAGACTAGTTGCCATGAAAACAATTTCACGACTGCTTTTATCGTGCAATAAATTACCCATAAAAGAGGATAGCAGATTAATTTAATTAATTTGATTTAATCCCAATAGTGTATTGTTTTATTAAGCAATGCTGTGGCATAATTAAGGGTTGTAGCTGATTAAACACTTTATAACCACACAGCTATTAATTAATACTAAATTACAATAAAATTAACAAAGTAACATAAACAAGCCGCATAAATGTCTTAAAACGACAGTGATAATGCATCAGCTAAAAAGCAGCTTATATAAACCATTTCTTAAAGATTTTGACTGCTGAAATTAATATTTATATAATAAAATAATTGCAAATATGGAAATGGGGCAAGAAGAGCATTCCTTATGGTTTTTCAGTTCAAAAGACTCCTTTGATGAGAAACATGGTTTTTTAAGCTGGATATTATTAAGTGAGTGTTGAAGCAAAGTCCTTGAACTCAAACTTACGTACGCAGGGAAAGATCTAAAAAGTAAAACTTAATGTCAGCTTCCAGACCCCCTCTGGATTTGACAGTCATTTGTCTTATTTGAATACAAATCTGAACAACTCATGCATTGCTAAGCTTTAATTTGAGTACGATGTATTAATGCCCCAGCTCGGCTTCTGTTCTCATTTGCAGGAATGTCAGGAAATGTATGAAGCTATTTGCATGCTTAAATGAGTTGCTGGATTGGATGGTTCACAAATTCTGACGATCCCGCAGGTATACGTTTATCATTGTGCATTAAGTAGAGAAATACAAAATACATGGTATCAAAGTGCAGGACTGCAGAGTCCGGTGGCAGTATGAGATATAGAAGTATTTTTGTATTTTTTCAGACCTGGGATCAAATGTGATTAAGACCAAATATGTTACAGTAATTTGAAACAAGTTTTAGCAGTGTCTGAGAACACTTAGCAGCAAGATTGCCAGGGTTTATAATAATACTCGGGCCTTGGCTTTTTGTTCTGTATGAGGCAATGCAATGTACAAACTCCTCTAAACATATCTGGGTTTTAATGGCATTTTGGAACCTACTGAAAATTAAAATTGACTATTTCAATTATCTCACAAACAGCAGCTCTAGAAGTAGACTTTTTTTTTCCTAAATAAGTTTCTCAAATTTACTCTAAAGCCTAAAATTATTGTGTTTGTAGCTTGCTGTTGAATGACACTGTAAGTGCCAAAACGATGCAAAATTGACCGTATGTAAGTCTGAACGGAAGCCCAAGTGTCTAAGTCAGCGGGCTGCTAAAAAAGTTTGTTACAAATATCAAAATACCTTACATGTCTAGTTTCAATCTCTCAGGCAAAATTTTGTCTTTTTTATGTGCTTTAATACATCAGTGTGACTAATCTTTGCTTAATCGACAGTTTCTGTCCGGTCTTCTTGTGTGTAGTGTGTAGACACACGACGAGTATATGGGAACATGCAAATGCATTTGCTGCAGTGTAGGTACTCCTATGGTGAGATTTGTGGGAATTCATGCACATAACGTAACTGCACGAGTGAGATCCTTAGCGTGAATGGCCTTGTAGACACCCGTTTGCTTTCAGGTGGCAAAGTTTTTGCAGGTGAGGGTATTGTTTTGAACAGTAAAAGGTACGAGTTTATGATTTTGGTTTTAGTTACGTTTGTCAGTGGACCAAGGGCTGATGGAGGGGAAAGAGCTAGGAATACATTGTGTTCAGAACCGTAAATCTATACATTGCTGAAGGTTCCCTTGACTAGTTCCATGTAAGTGGGAGAAATATTAACCAAGCCAAACACAGCCTAAAATGGGCTAGCATGTATATTCCACAGACTGGGGGATGAACAACTGTGGGAGCTTTCATTCCAGAATATGCTGCTCAAATATTCCTGAACCGTTATTAAGATGGAGGGTAGGAGGGAGATTTCAGGAGGACAGTGATGAGCATGAACAAACATGGGAGAGCAACCATTAGTTTAAGTTCAGTGTCATACAAGTTCATGTCATCCCTATTTAAGAACTCTTTCTAGGCTGCGGGAAAGCGCAGAGTGTGAGCAAGGGATTGTGTCTGGGACTATAACTGGGAATGGTCCATCTGCTGGTTCTGTCCAGGTTTGTGATGTGGAGTGTGTAGCTGAAACCATAACATTATTTTTATGGTCCAGGAGCAGCTGCAGCTCTGTGTTTGCTTAGACAAAATCCTAAATCCTTTCCTGTCTCATGCACAGTTTGCATTTGGCGTCTCTTGCTGTCAGTTTGTAACTGCAGAATACACGGATCTGTTTGAACTCTGAATCTGGTGCAGGCTTAAATTCCCTGGAGGGCTAAGATTTTCAAGTGCACATCGGGGGGTACCTCCTCTTTCCTGAGTGCAAAGGCTGATACCCATTTTCTCCTTGGCTGTGTTTGCTGAGGAGGTCAACCTGCTATTCTTCACCACTCCCACTGCATTTCCACCTCCACAAACCTCATGACTGGGTAGCTTCTAGGAGTTTTTCTGAGCCATCTTTTGCCAAATGAACCACAACCTGTCACTTAAACTTGTTTCACTGTGATTGAAACAGATTGGAGAGCAAGCCGGTGGCCCGTGTTCCCAGCAGGGCTGGGGGAGTGGGTGCCTCTGCCAGAACAGCAGTGAGGAGCAGCTGGACGTAGGCTGGGAGACGTGTGGGCCCAGGCAGTTTTTCACTTGGTAGAACTGGAGCTGGGTGAGGACGTATTTGCAGTTTCTCTCTCTCCGGGTTTCTCTCCAACTTCCCTCCTTGACGAATAAGAGCATTCCATAGGAAGGGACTGGCACCACGTTTTCTGCTTTTATAAAGTTGCTAGTGTTAAGTGAGGTAAAGCATTTTCAGCCTGAATAAGCCAAAGAAAGATAAACGGTATTTCCTACATTTCTTCTCATGTCAAACCACTGGGACAGCCTCGCATGTTGAACGATCCATCTGTTTCCTGCTTTCAGACATCCTCTGAAAGGCATAAGATTTTCGGGGGGCCCTGATGAAGCTGGAGGAACAAGGCAGGGTTCCTGTGTTAGCTGAATGCCATATCCCGTAATACCCAGCAAAGAAAATTTTGTGAAAGTACTCAGTTTCCCTGTTGAGTGAGGTGAGTGCAAAAGAAGAGCGTGAGGGAATATCAGACCACCTCTGCTGCTGATCTGCAGTGGTACTGGCGCTTCGTGCACTCCCACAGCAGAGTTACAACCAAATACTTGAACACTGCACTGCAGATGTCACACCCGAGGAGGAGGTGGTAGGCTGCTGGCTAGGCTCCTAGTGATGCTTTTTGGCTGGAGGCCGGTGCGGTGAGACCAGAGACCATAGGGAAGGAATTCCCCCTCAGTTGCTTGGGAGATAACTTTTTGGAGAACCTGCACTTCATACTTTGGCAGTTGGAAAGTGAAGGATTTTTTTAAATCCTTTAAAAAACCGAGAGAGTTTACATGCAAACTCACAGCTTACAGTTATTTTATGTCTCTAGAGAAGCAGTCAGTGTACATGAGGAATACTGTCTCAGAAAGCAGCTGTGCAACTGGGGTAGTAGAAAACAGAAGTCAAGGAAAGGTCCCGTGAGCATGCCAGGAGAAATCGGGACTGGGAGGGGCTCTAATGTAGATTGTTTTCTGTAAGAACTAGTGATGATCAGCTGAGAGAAACTGAAGGACAGACAAACTATTGATAAATAGTGTCTGTATATGTATGTATTTCAGTCGTCTGTCCTTTAGGTATCTGAGTAGCATTCTGAATGTCATGAAATTCTGCACACTTTTCTAATGTTTTCTGCGCACACTTTATTGTTTTCTCCTTTATTGTGTTTCTATTCAAATAGTCAGTGAAATTATCCATCAGTTGCAGGGCTGACACATACAACAAGTTGCAGCGGTGAATCGGTGTAACCTGTCATTTGGGTATGAACCCCATGCACTTCAAGTTTTCAAAAATCTGAAAAGTTCAATGCCCAGGTTTATTCCATTTAGTGTCTGATTTGATAGAAAGCCACTCTGGACTCAAGAGATGCCACGCTGACTAGCTTGTCCTAGAGCCAGCTTCGTAACATTGACTGTTCTTAGGAAGGAGTCTGTGTGGAGATGACTTGTCTCTCTCCCATCTCTTCCCCACCCGCCTCCCGCTAGATGCAGCGTCCGAACTGGGTTTCTGCAGAGCTGAGGTCTGGTGTTCCACACAGCACTACCCGCATACACGTAGGGCTTCAAAATGTGCTGAAGTTAGAAACATTGGGTTTGACGGCTTGTATTGGGTCTGGCTGAGATGGAGTTAACCTTCCTCATAGCAGCCCTCGCAGTGCTGCGCTTCGTACTGGTAGCTAGAAAGGTGTTGGGAAGACACCAGTGTTTTGCCTACTGCTGAGCAGTGCTCGCACAGCATCAAGGCTGCCTCTCCAACATTCCCCCCTCATGAATAGGCTGGGGGTGGGCAAGATCTTGGGAGGGGACACAGCCAGGACAGCTGACCCAAGCTGACCAAATTCCATACCATATGACATCGGCTCAGCAATAAAAGCTAAGAGAAAGGAGGAGGAAGGGGAGACATTTGTTATTTACATTTGTCTTCTGGAGCAGCCCCCGTGCGTACCAAAGCCCTGCTTCCCAGGAGGTGGCTGGACATCACCCACGGAT
>VZTL01065460.1:56121-72421 GCA_013400535.1 Scopus umbretta | reverse complement strand
AAACTCAAAAAAAAACAAAAAAAAAAAAAAAAAAAAAAAAAAAAAAAGAGTAATCCTATTCTATAGTTCTGCAAAATACATTATAAAACAATGAAAGACGTGTGTTTTACTAAAATACAAACTGTATGTGACCCATGGATTACTGATTTTAATGTTCTCATTACCTTTAAAAGATTTTCTTCTCGGGGTACCATTTAGTAAAAATCTTGCCAATTAATGGCACTGTATTGGAGTTTAAATTATTATTATTTTTTTTTTAAATGAAGTATGCTCAGAAAGTCAGTTCTGTAAGAACATTGCTGAAAATATGATTACTAGGAAAGCACTAATATCAGATTTACGTAGGACTTTCAACGCGTGGCTGCTGAGGGTCATTGTAGGTCCCTATTCCGAATGCCAACTGTTGCATGAAGAGGACTGCATACATGTACAGCAGTGCGCCGGGGTTCACGTTGCAAATCTTGAGCTGTAACTCATATGCACTCCAAAAACTGCAAGAATGACTCTACAGAAAAACTCTGACCTAGGAAAGTTATATGAACATAGATCATTTTACTCTTCCCATCATTACAACACCGAAGCATCTTTCCCAAGCAGTATCTCCTTAACATCACACTCTTATTTTCATGTAAAAGTTAAAGTTGTGTATGGAATTTAGCAACTTTTCCCCCCTTTTAGTTGCAACTTCTCTGTCATGTAAGAGAAGGCAAATGGAAGACAGTAGTGACATAGCACAGACGTATGTTTCAACAGATACTTACATTTATTACAGAGCACAAGTGTTCTACAAAAGCCATGGAAGAGAAGAATCACGTATTGGACTGCAACACAAATATTCTTACAAGCAATAATGTTATTTTACTTACTTGGCCTTGCAGCCAGCTTCCACACTTACCAATGTGTCTGTTTTTTACATCTGAAACTTCTTGGAAAAAAGGGCTTTGCTTTGTGCTAACATCTTCTATTTTGTCAGTCCCAAGCATTTTACAGGAGGAACACATTTTAATTTCCACTTTACTGAGATCTTTAGTCTTTAGCTACTAGTGAAGAGAGATGGACTGATTTACTGGATAAGATATGAATACACTCGCTAACTACATTTATTTGAAACTTTGACCTACCTTTTCAGTGACCCTCTCTGAACAAAAGTCCCGAGTACACTTCTGCATAAGAATTTCTATTTTAGAAGAGTACAGCTCAGTTTGACGGAGGTCAGCAATGGACTGCTCCATGCTTTTCTCCCCTTGCTGAGGGGTTCACATGGAATTCAGGAACTAAAAAAAAAAATAGTAATTATTATTTTTATTTAAATACCTGCTTTTAAATACTATTTCTTGAATCAACTGAAGTTAGAAGTCTCACAGGATTAAAATCCGTTTGGTGTAACCTGGAATACAATCGCTAATCCAAGACCAATATGAACATCCAACATTACGTACTTAGGAAACTGAAAGATCATTATTTCTTTATACAATGTAAGCAAATAATAATTTTAATAAAATAATTTACACTGCCCCAAGTTAAATCCTAGAAATGTAAAGCTACATCTTTTAATGGACCTACAAAGAAGTAAACTGAACACACTGCCCATTTTATTTGGCAGGCTGCTAGCCAGAGAGTCCACAGTGGCCCACCAGTTCATGACAGCAGCCCAGGATCAGCCACACCATTCCATTTGCTCAGTCAGCATTACAAGGCAAAAGAGGAAGGCAGGCAAGCGTGCTGGAGAACACTTTTTTGGGTAGGAAAAAGCGTGGTGGGGCATAAATCCCTAGGAAAATCAGTGCCACTAAGTTGGCGTGCTAATGCACGAGAAGCAACTTGCTGCTACTTTTGCAGTCGCAGTTACAATTTTATTCATTGTACTTAACAATGCTGTAATAAAAGTACATTTAAAATGGATGCACTGTTGAAGTAATTAAACGTTTTCATGATCAAGAAGTCTGTGATAGGGAAAAGTCTCTTACATTCATCCCTCTGCCCAGTAATGCCTGCTTGTATAAGCGAGGTGAAATCCTAAGTCCATTACGAAAACATACTTTGAAAAACTTGGTTCTAGGCCTCGGGGTTTTTTTGTTTGTTTATTTATTCTCTACGGAACAGGCAAAGTAGAAGAAACTTCATGTTTTCCTAAGTATGTGTTCTCACTGCCTGTAATTTTCACCACTGCAGTCTTGGCAGGTCACTGCAATTTAGCTGTTTTTCTCAGTTTTCTTTTTCTGTATGAAAATACGGTCACAAAGAGGATTTCCCATCATAAACAAATTGGCTCTAGAAGGGAGAGAAAAGCTTCCTTTGGATTCTATCAGCTAGAAATTCTGAAGTGCCCCACACCTGCTTACATCCAACGAACCGCACAATGGCTGGCACTTGTGTGCAGCAGCAGCCACCGCCTGAATTGTGGCTGGAGAATCTCTGCGTCAGCTGTGGGACTCCAGCACCCCCTTCCCCTTTCAGTAGAGTATTAACGTGTACTTTTTTTATTATTATCATCTATGTGTATATTCTACATTTAGAAGAACGGATCCAACTATTCTCATGAGGCTGCACATGCAAAACTGGCCTGGTACTAGCCACATCCTGACATACAAGTTTGAATATATAGTCACAATATCACGTTAAAACAGGGAAAAAACCCTACTGCTAACCCAAACAAAAAAAGTTTTTCTTCATGCAGGAGCTTTCAACTCTACTGCCATGCCCGTTTGAGTCAATGTTTCTAAAACTCCTTTTACTGAACAGATTCAATTGATATTTTACAGTCGGGCATTTTGTCAAGGAAGCATCCAATGAGAACAAGTTACTATATAGACTCTAACATGGCTTGCCACATTTTTGCTAGTATTTTCAATGCCCACACAACAAGAAATTGCCCATTAAATTTATAGACCGATTTTATGCTAACTGTACTCATTACAGTCTGTGAGGAAACTAGGTAATTAGGTTGTTATACTTCTATCTTTAGAAATAAATTAGAATTACTGCTTAGTTAGAATAATTTAAAATGTCTGACTGTGCCTGTTCTAAGCATCCATTAACAAACTCTGGCTTCTACTCGACTTCCCACTGCATTAAACAGGCCATTTCTGTACACAAGACAAAGCAGCTAATCAACTGGAGGTTGAAAATAAATATGCAGGGAACAGGCATACAAACTGCAGTGTTAAGATACACTTGTCTTACGCCAAGATTCATTTGTAAATTCGTCTCAAGTGTTACACTTACTAAGTCACGTTGATGTGTTTTGAGACGGTTAACTGTTAGAAAACAAGTAACATTTACAGTACAGTTAAACGGAGTGAGGCTTTTCAGCAATATTCAAAAGCAGAATCTGAAAAGGTAGGTGTGCAGAAGCATTTGTATGCTGCAGTACTCAGTTCTGGAACATCTGACTCTTAGATCCTTTTACAGCTAAGGGACTCTGACTTCCATGCTCAAGATTTCGAAAATTATGCACGGTCTCTATGTGACTGTTCAGAGATCTAGGAAAGCTAGTATAACAAAGACAAGCTGTCCAGCAGAAAATACCAGCAAGGAGTGCAGAGACAGAGTAATTTTAAATTTCTGAAGATATACTAACTCTCTGCAAGGAGGTGCAGGGAAACACTTCCCTGTGCTTCTGAAGCCTTTGGGTTCATAAACCCTTCCCAAAGTGGAACAACTAAGTCTACTCCAAACTTATCTCTGAGGTCAATAAATAATCATACCATTATCTTGTAACTCCATATCTTTGAGATAGCTTACCACAGAGTTGTAGAAGCTATACATTAAACCCTATCTTCTGAATAAGGGATAATTAACTCCCAGCTACCAAAAAGTACCAGCCACAGTGCTGTAAAATGTCCTGAATATAGATGCAATCACCCAATCCATTTAGGGTTCAAAGTTCCACTTTCCGTACAATAAAGACTCACCGAGCCAGGAGAAAAAAAAAACTAACCCAAAACAAAACCAAAACAAACCAGAACCGTAAGCTGCTACTTGGAAAGCTCACATATAAATAAAACAGATGTTTTAGTTTGTTTTGTGAAAGGTGGTAATCGAAGATCAGTCATCCACGCATCAAACAAATGCTGTACGCCTGTTGACTGAACAGTGCTGTGACAGCACCACAGCTCCTCCTGAGAATGCCTTCTAAGTTGACTCCTGTAGGCAAAATAATCTAAGGAATGCTTTGCTTGAGACGTGCCTAACAGAACCTCTTGGCAGTAGCTACACCTCTGCTATTTTTTGGAATTCCAGAAGTAACTACAGGTAACTAAAGAAATTCACAGGCAAAAAAATCAGGCATGGATGGGATGCTATGCAAATGCAAGTACGTGGATACTAAACTATGACTTGATTTATGTATTTTGAACCTGGCCACTTACGAAGTTCAGCATTAGTCTATCAAGTAAATCTTGCTACAGCTGTTGCCTCAGAACAGCAGTGTTATTCCTTGAAGCTTGGGCATTCTGCCATTGAGTCAGGAAAGACACTGACTGGGCATATAATCATCAAATCTAAGGTGGTACTTCATGGGAACTACATTTTTAATTACAAAAGTGAAAGCAACTCTGATAGTAGGAAATAACATCAGAAGTCCTGTAACAAATGTCAGGAAGTTCTGCATCAAATTAAAGCAGTGAGTAATTCTGGAACTTGAATAAACTAACAGATCTTCACAGAAGGAGAAATCGAATACATAGTAGAGAAGAAGTGGGAGACTTAACATCCCTCAAGTAGCTTTTGGTAAGAATGGATGCTCCTGCCATCTACATGCTAAAGCAGTACATACTTGGTAGAGATGATATGATGGAGGAGCTAAAAAAGGGAGTTCAGGGAGAAAACACAGTACAGCAGTTCCAGTATCTACAAAAATTTGAAGCTACTACTTATTAGACCTGTTACCCATTAGATTTCCTTAGTAAATTGTTCATTTTGCAGAGTATTTCCACATAACAAGTAATTTCTTAATATTAGGGTACTTCACCTTAGAAGTAAGAAGTTTTAAGATTAGAGCTTCAAACCATTAAAATTAATGCATGTATCAAGTAAAATAGTCACTTTTTTTTTTTTTAGGTTGTTCATTTGGCTAAATAGGTGATATTATATACAGCAATAATGTATGCAATACATTTCTGTCCCTGTAGTTTTGCCATCTATGAAACCAGAAATAATATTTCATCAGAAGTATGGAAAATTTCACAGTAAATACATTTATGCACAAGGGTAGTTTTATTCTTTGTTTTCTTAGTGTACTCGCACAAACTCTGGGTGCAATATTAATATAATAGGTCAACGATCAGAAGTCACACGTAACATGCAGATCCCAACTTCAAGTTGCAGTTCTACGTGTACAAAGTGCAAGGAATCCCCACACAAAGCAGAAAAAGAAATGCATGAATTGGGATTCATTCCTTCAATAAAGATGCAGCCTCATTTTAGGCATCATTGTTGGAAAACTGCTTTTTGTGATACATTCCGGCCTATCATGAACACTTTGAGGCCAAGTAAGATTCCTCAGTGTTCATCCTCACTGCTCCAACATAAGGTTCCAAACAGTTTTTTTTTTTTTTCCTGAGGACTTTGTCTCTTACTTTATGAATGTACCTTGTACCCCAAGAAACAGCTCCAAATCATGGGGGGAAATCCACACGGCCTCCTCTTGGCAAAAAAAGACTGGACAACATCAGCTGCTAAGATAGAAACACTAGTGTAATGTGCGTGAACAGAGTATCCAAAACTGAGAGGGTGTTTGCTCAAAATCTGGTGAGGCTGCAAATGAAGACAACCCCCGGCCACATTAAACAGCAACCAGGCAGTTACCAAGAGACCTTGGCGGGGAAAAGAAGAGTCAGCTTAAAATCAAGTATCAACAGCACTAACATGCCTAGCAGCGAGAAGGGAGCAGCGGTCAAAACCTGGCCTGCCACTGAAAAGATGCCCTCCTGGCACCTCCAGCTCCGTTGAGGCCTGAGGGGGCACCCTCCCCAGCAGCCAGGAGTAGCCTGCACGCCTGACCGCTCCTGGGGTGTCCGCACATCACCTCGTGGGGTGCTAGCCCAACAGGCGGGGGGATTAGTGGAGCGTAGGGAACAGCGGAGGTAAGCATGCAGCTACAGCATCCGCCTCTCCAAAGATGTATGTAAATGGGATAACATACTCCCAGAAGGGTGGGCTCTCTATAACCCAAACCTCCTGTTAAAGGGATAGAGGTGAGCAGGTAACGATTGCTGTAGAAGGCTGTTTAGCTATCTGAAGGTGTTTACTAAGGTTTTGTAAGTCACTGTAATTTGTAGAGCCATTTAACTGTTACATTGCTGCTATTAATCCTGCACGTATAGTTCACGGACTAACAGATATTTTCAAGCTATTAATAAATCAACAAACCACTTTAATTCTCACTTGATTTAAGCCACGAGTTGTTTTCCCCTACAATAAGCACATGTGCTCTCTTCAGCGTTTTCTACTTCACACCGATATGCAGCGTTTGGCTAAAACTTAACTGTCTCAGGCTTTTCTTTTTCTTTTTTTAATTCTCTTTTTACTTTTCCTTCACCTGAGGGCACCCGAGATATTCAGGAAATCAACCAAGTAGCTATACAGGTCACATTTGCGTCAGTACTCAGACTGACTCCAATCAAACTACTAGAGTAACTGCACTCCCCCAAAATAATGGCTCTAAAACCTGGACCAGATGATGTCTTTGTAAAGTGGTTATTACATTCTTGGGTTAGGCAAATGAAAATTTAAGAGGTTTAACATATGTGCTAGCTTTCTTAACGTGGCTTCTTGAACAACATGTTCTAATGAATTTAATCCACTAGATCAGATCTTTGCATCAGGAAATTCCAATTAAACGCCGTATGAAAGATTGATGTTTCTCCCCCCACAACTGACAAAGTTTAAGTTTTAGCTCACATCTAAAAAACACTGGAAAAAACGTCATTCGTATTCATTTCTTCTTTATGCAGAGTAAAAAAAAACTGCAGTTAAATTTTGCATGGTTCACTTCTGTACTTCTGCTGATGACATTTTTATAAATTAGAGGTAATAAAGAATCCTTTCCCATGTTTTAACTTCACAAATTCTCAGTCTTCTGAAACCGTAAGATCTGCAAAATCTAATACTTGGGTTACCAAGTGTAGGGCCTCATTATCATCCCTATATCTTAAGCAGACTTGCCCCAGACTATACATTGGCAGACCTTGTAGCCAAAGACACTGAACAAGCATGCTCATTGATCCGTGACTCAGACCCTCAAAAATACTAATGTTCGTTATGTGTAAATGTGCTGCTTCTAAACTTTCTTTAATTTGTGGGCTCCTAACTTTTGATTAGTCAAAATAATTATCTCCCAGAATTCTCCATTCCATTCTTCAGGAGAAAAACATTCTGTATGATGCATAAAGATTTTTAAAACTAAGCTTACAAGAGACATTATGTCACCTTAGCAACTACTTTTTAGGAGTTACTTACTCTTCAAAAGCCGATTTTTAACATGCACTTAAAAATTATTCCTAGACTAGCAACTGGCAACCACATTCTTCTTCATTACAGTTTTACAAAGCCATAAAGACTTAAATCTGAAAAAGAGAACTGAAATATAACAGAGCCTTATGTGAAAAAAACATGTGTTCATAGTAAACTATTTTCGAAGCTATTCATTCAAGTACCGAACAAAGAAAGCTACTAGCTGAAACCAGAGCAAGCTAGAATTCCAAGAAGAAATACTACAGAAAAAAAACAACTGCAGTTGAAAAGACACATAAAAGGCAGTTACTCAAACGTAGTCAGCCACAGAAATGAACACCTTAGCTGTCAGTTGCATGCCCCCTAATTCCAACCAACGCTGCTCCCAATGCCATATTTATTACTCCTCACTTTAGTACTCCCCAGCCCTCTTCCAAGTTAACGGAATTATCTAAACCTCTTTTTTAGGGCTTCCCCCCGCCTCCAAGTGCTGGGAAGAAAACGACTCTTCTATTTCTCCCTCTTCAGAAGGTACATTTCCCCATTACCAAACCACATTCTTACCTACTTTACTGTTTACATATTCCATCCATGGAATATGGAATCAAAGAACTGGAAATCTTTCCTTTTTTCTGTAACTTAGCTGAGTGCTTCAAGCCAGCACAGTAGGAGCACTTCTCCAGTTAACATTTACCCAGCACATCCACCTCCTCATTCCCTTAACACATCTGAGTCACAACCACCAGCTCAAGTGACTGGAAATTAACCTACTGAAGCAAAAATGCATAAAGTTACAGTTATTTGACACATAACTTCATAGAAATCTACATCTGGGAAACTGAAGAGCTTCCCCTTGAAATAAGTGAATTTTAGTTAAGCCAGAGATGATCTGTAGAGATGCAGTATCTTGTATTAAAGTCCACTGATGTACTATTAAAAAAAAAATAAATAAATTGAGGCTTTCAGAGAAACAAGCTCTTGTTTTAGATTTAGTCTTAAGATGGCTATAAAGGTTATCGGACTACTTAAACCTCTCCCTTTTTTTTCCAGGAGGGTTCTTTCCTAAGGAAAATGAAAGATTAACTCACTCCCTTTGAATAACTACGCATTAGGCTGTAAGCAAAAGCAGGACAGAATATTCCTACCCTCCTTATCATGATGTTTTGTACCTTCTCTGCCCATTTCTTATTCAAAGTCAAAGCCTGGTAGATAAAATAAACCCCCAAATTAGGCCCTTAAATTGATCTTCTAGCCAGCTGAATACTGCATGAATAGTTTACTTTCAAACAGCATTTCTGTTATGTTGAAAATTGAACATTGTTAAACACTAGGAGCTAACTTGAATACATGTGTTAGTCTTTGAATCACAATTCAATAATTCTTGACAGAATATGAAGGCTTCTGCCTACCTTGCCTGTCTGCTCTCTGCCACATCATTCTGCCCAACTCCACCTGCTGGATGATCTTAAAACAAGCCTAGAGAAGATTTTGTTTCACCAGTATCGATACGGCACCTAGATACAATGATAAAACTGACTGAACGGTATACCTGGTTATACATTCTTCATGCTTTTCTACCATTCTCTATCAGTACTACAATCAAGTGAAATCTCTGGGTAGATATTTTTGCTAAACACCTCAGGTTAATGGGCGGTATTTGTAACTAGTATCAATTTCTGGTAATGCAGTTATATATAGGAAAAGTCCCAGCTCCATGTCGTACCTAAGGAGGGAAAAAAGTGTACTCCATGCTTTTCAGCCTCTGATAGTAGCAAAACAGAGTAACATGTAAATATAATTTTTAGCTAATATTTAGAAAAGTATCATCTTTAATTTTTCAAATGCTATGAAACAAAAGAACAGGTAAAAAAAGCCACGGAACTCCAAGAGTACCAACTCCAGAGAGTGCCAATTCTAAGCTAGTTAACTAATTTGAAACGCACACGTCCATCTGAGTGCTAGATGACTCTGCTGCTTGCTGCCCCTTTCAGAAAATTAAGTCAAATCTCGATACATACATTCTGTGACAGGTACAACAAAGCATCCAACTTTCCTTATAGCTGAGCTCTGCTATTCGCATTCAGAAACATTTCTGGCTTTGGGGATGGAAGAGGCATTACATTTGAGAATAGCAATTTAATCAAAAGTTGGGAGAGCATGTATTCACTTAGAATACTGCTCAAATATTTCTCTAGAAACGAAAAACAAACACCATTTTACACAGCTGATGTTGTCGCATAGGCAGTAAGAAACCGAGAAAACCCTGCTGCATGCAGATGATCGTTTCAGAATATCGTCACAAAATAAGCACAAGTGAAGACTATCTGCAACGAGAAGTTTTATAGAAGCTTCAAGACAACTATTTTTTCTGATAAAGAACTATTTTTTTCTTCTTGAAAGAAGTCCACCTATTTTTCCCAGATCTCCAAACGAAACTGTTGCGGAACCTCTCTGCGCTGGTCTTGCCTAAGAAAAAAAAAAAAAAGAAAAGAAAAATATGGTTAATTTTAAGTTAAAATAGTCTGTAAAAAGCTTTTAAAGCACCAGTAATTTTAAAAGCACCTTCAAAGAGAAAATAAAAATAGTTCAGCTTCACATTACCTGTGATTCATGGAATTTCCAGCCAATCATGTAGTAGATTTGAAACGTGGCAGGTACTGAGCCATCGCTATTTCCATACATTTCTGTCAGGGCAGGAAGGGAGAGGAAAAGAAAAAGTACACAGAACATCAGTTCTAAGAAATACTTAGTTCTCAGAACAGTAGAACTGAGTAGGACATATTCATCATAACGACTCTTGGGGAAAGACTTGGGACAATAAAAGTATCTCATACTGGTGCGTCAACATAGTTCAAATCCTGTCATTGTAATTAAGGGTAAAAATACCTGTGCGCTCATGGTATTTTGTTCTGTTCCAAAACGGTGGGGGCTCTGGGGTTCTTGTTTGTTTTTACGCAGAGGTCAGAGAAAAAGCCATAGAAAATATGTTCTTACAGTAATTTCAGATTAACTCATTACCTCCCAAATACTTACCTCGATATATTGCAGCAGCTGCCAACATTGTCTCCCTGTGTAGCAGCGGCTTTCTATTCCAACAGCAATTACTCTCCCCCATACCTAAAAACACGTTTTAGCTTTAAGAAAAAGAAGATATAGCATATGCCGTGAGTTCAGTGCCATGCACTAATGACAGATTTTTACTAAGCCAGAGTAAGTACAGAATCCTCTGAATCTCACTGTAAGAGAAAACAACACACCGCAAATAATCAGGCAAGTTTCTTACCTACTATTTTAACGCCAATGCTTTGCAATTTACAGTTTGTATTGCTAGGAATGATTTCAAATTATTACTTCTTCAGCCTGAGTCTTCAAACATTTAGGTCTTCTAGTATAATTTGTTTTAAGCACGAGTACAAAGTGTTTATTCAGACACACCACTCAAACACTTTTTTTTTTTTTAAAAAAAACAGATAAGCATCAAAATTACTATCCCAAGAGATTTTTAATAAGAAATAAAATAACCACAATTGTAATCTCTTTAATCACTTACTGCATCTGAATGTTTCTGCAGAGAATGGAAGTTTTATTTGCCTTAAGGAATTACTCTAAACAGCAGCGGATCCAGTGTAAGAAGATGCACTGAGTTGCTCTGTAGGTAACAACAGCCGGCATCTGAATGACTACTTTTAGACTCCAGGACAAATGCCATCAGAGTACTAACTCAGTTGTTAAGCACCTCAATTGTTTTTTGCTTCCTCAGCAGACTCCAATTTGAGGGTCTATTTATTCTCATTCCAAAGCAATTTCCTGAATGTCCTGATAATTAGGGAGGCTCAGAGGAAAAGTCAGTATGTGGGATATATGCTTCTGTCTCCCCTTCAGGGCTTTTCAGCAGCTTATACTGAACAGGCTCACAACAACTGGGAATACAAGGGAAGCAGAAGACTCACAGCAGACCACAAAGTAGCAAATCTTTGACCTCTGCTTCCCAACACAAGTCTGCTGACAGGCATAATCTCTGGACTCACTACAGAGCAGGAATAAAGCAATGCTCCCACTGTTACAAGAAGCTTTATTTTTTATTTATTTGTATTTTTTTTAAGGAAGACATTTTTTATGATGGGGGTGGTGACACACTGGCCCAGGTTGCCCAGAGAGGTGGCAGATGCCCCATCCCTGGAAACATTCAAGGTCAGGCTGGATGGGGCTCTGAGCAACCTGGTCTAGTGGAAGATGGCCCTGCTCATTGCAAGGGGGTCGGACTGGATGACCTTTAAAGGTCCCTTCCAACCCAAACTATTTTATGAGTCTACAACTTGGAGTTAAGAACCACACAGTGAAACTCTTCTGCATCTGCATCACCGACACAGTAAACATTGCTGTTTCCACAAAGCATATACTTGCCTTGCAAGTCTTCCATAACCTCAAACAACCCTGGGTAGTTGACTTGAATTTCATCAGTATCCTAAGAGAATTGAGAAGCTTCGTTTTAGAGCATATCAAGCTAGAACAGTAGCATTACACTAGCCTTCAGAGCTGCTAATGGACTATTCAACTGCCACTTCTGTTCGAACTGAGTATTTCTCAGAAGAAATTCTCCGTTTCTTGAGACGTACTGTCGGAACATTTCTAAAAAGTTTTGCTTAGCAGCCCAAATGCAATCAAATTTTAATTGAAATGCCAATATTTTCTTCTTGGTTTTAGAAGAAACAGCGAGAGTGTCTAAAGTCTTTTCAAGCAGGTCTAACATTGTCTGACATTTCTCCAAGAAGTCCATCCAAATTCTACTGGGCCACTAGCCAAAGATACACTTCAGTTGGTTTCATTAATCACAGTGAAGCTGAGAACAGAAGCAGTCCAGGCTATTTCAAACTTATTCAGCAAGGTACACGACATGCAGAAGGAAGCAGTACATTACTAATACATTTGTAAATAGTATTTTTTTTATCTACCAGCAGCTCTAGTGTTCTGGATCGTTCTGTCGGATTGTTCTGTTATTTATAATTACCACAGTCAGGGTGTTAAAGCCAGCTCTCGACAGCAGATGTCCCAAATCAGAGACAGCAGTGAACGGCGATACGTGAGGAGAAAATCCCCCTTCCCTCTCCAATTCTGCTAGCTGCAGAGAGCAGCGAAGCTCATACAGAGTGTCTCCCCCAAACATTGCACCAATGAACACTCCGTCTGGCTTAAGCACTTGGTGAATCTACAACACAGGGAAAAAAAAATGGGTTTTGTTATTAAGCCTACGTAACTAAGACGTTCTTAGGACTTTTTTTTTTTTTTTCCCCCAAACCAACATAAAAGAAATCATTGTAATAGTTGTAAAGGGTTTTTAATATTGACTGTATTCCACAAGGCAAGCTGTGCCAAAGCTTTTGGTAGCACTGCAAGATAAAGAGTCTGTCTGAAAAGAGACCATTTGTTCTTAAGACAGAGTGAATCCCCAGAAATCACACTTACAGTCAGGAAACGCAAAACGCACTGTGGAAATCTAGGGTAAAACTATTTTCAAAAAGGGATACTCCTAAAACAACATCCTCGCTTTACTTCTGAAAATAGGGTCAATTAAGACAGCTTCTCCTTGCTTCTGGTTTCTCAGGTGAAGGCAGCAAAAATACTCTGCAGTGGCTTGACTGAAGAGAAATGGAGGCCTTAGTTTCTAGTAGGGATCACTGCGCTTCTGAACGCACAATAGAGTAATGCAATTCTTATTATGCCTACCCCTACTTATTAACTGCCAGAATAGCAATACCATGACTCAAACGCCAAGGTTGACAAGCTGCTTTCTTGTCTACTAAGTCCTAGCCCCCTTCTTCCCAAGAAGGCCAACAAATTCATACTTTCTTTTTTCCTTAAGAACTGGCAACGATCCCTGGTTTAGATATCCAGAAGAGCCATGTTACACGATCAGGCTAACAAGAGAGCAAAAGCTTCAGTTTACCTTACTGATTTGAAACAAAAATCTTTTAAACTGGTTTTTAGTGAAGTATTACTCAAGCTACCTTTTCTATGCTAATAAAGCAGCCTTTAATTGACAGGCAAGAAATTTAAGCAGTCAAAGGCAGTTTCCCTTAGTTAAAGCCAGTGCTCCCAAAGTAGGAAACGAGCATTCATGATGAAAGTTGGCCAAGAACCCCTGTTCCCTCCCCTTTGTGGGACATTATAATGTGTCAGTTATTTTTACCGTGGAGGTAAAAATATTTGACACTCCATAAAACACTTAAAATTCCAGAGAAAAGGATATACTTCTTTCCAAGCCTTTGTTTTTCTTTAAGTACTGAATGCAGTCTGATTTATATTTTTATTATTTCATAACAGCAGGGTACTCCTATTCATACTAAGAGGTGACAGAATAGCACTGTAATGACCAACCAATTTGAAATAAATGAAAACAGCAGCAAGCTGGTTAAAATATTCCTTGCTCTTGTTCCCAAGCTAGCTGATTTGAAAAAAGTTTTCACCTCCAGGAAGGGGCTGAAATAATCCACAATCAGACTTCTTCAGTAACAGTTTCAGTTTTCCGTCCTTAACAAGTATTTGCTTCATTTAAAAAAAAATCAAGAAGGCTTTATCTGATTAAAGTTGTATTTCAAAATAAATAGCCGAGACATCAAAATAATACAAGTTCCATGAACTAGTTCTGGAGAAGTTAGATTTAGAAAACTCTTGTACTACAAGTAGTAAGAGCTAACACACAATAAAATCAATAGCATTGCCTCAGTTTACATTAGCTACTGTGATCTCAGCTGCTGAGACTATAAAACGTTATACAAACATGTTGTTTCACGGTTATTTATTCCAAATGGATTTGAGACAGTAAATTAGTAGAAATATCAATTGATGCTCCTCAAACTGCCAAAAATACTGCAAATACTCTTGTGCAACATGAGCTATTTCTCTGCCTCTTATTTAAAGATGGAAATATAGAGCACTCTGAATGCAATTAATGGCAAGTGTTGACTTTTAGTATTAAAAAACCAGTTTCTTACCTCTCTAAAAGCCTTAGGAAGGTCATTCACCCAATGCAAACTGAAATAACAGAAGTGTACATTTTATAGTTGCATATTCAACAAAACGTAGGGAATGCAAATAATTGTTACATTACTTAAGTATGTTTCAGAAGCCCAAGCAACAAACTAAGTTTCTCAAGCTGCAAAAGTTCTGAAATGCCTGCCCTATAAAGCAATACTAAATAAAAACAAAAAGTTTGTACAAATAGCTTTTTTTTTTTTTCAAGTTGACAAGATGCAAGTCCTGGAGACTAGTTTGTCAAAATGCAGGCAAGAGAGAAGCTGCATGTGTTTTGAAGGAAAACAAACAAAACAGTAAGCACCACCAGGACAGCAGTTCTTCCTAATGTACACTCACTCATATTAACTATGCAAGTACATTTCTTATTGCTGTTTAATGAATCATTAGTCTTTTACTTCTTCCTTACAGTTACTCTGAAAAGAACATTATTTAACATCTTTAACCAAAAAATAAAATGCAAATACATGATTAACACATACCTTAAGCTGCTAACAACAAGATCAAAAGTATCTTCTTTGAAAGGAAGGAATTCCTCATCAGCTACAACACTGACTGTAGGGATTTCAGATTCTACAGCATTTTTCTAATGTTGGGTTAGAAGAAAAAAAACATCAGAAACTCACTTCTTTTGCTTTCCCATATTACAGAATTGAAGCACATTAGCATTCAGAAAGCTACTTACTAAAGCATTCTCTGCAATATCAACTTGAACGAGTTTTTCAATGGTTTCCTGAAACAAAATTTTAAAAGTCTGTAAGATATTTAAGTTGTTTTACAAGTTGGCATTAGTCATTTTTTGGAACTCTTACACATATTTATAATAAGTTGGAAGGAATCTCTTTGATAAAATTTTACATAAAGCGGAAAGCATTTCCCCCCCCAACATAATACTTAGTAATTGCTCCCAGGAAGAATAGCTCCCAGGGAGAATAGCTGAGGTAAAAGTAGTAACAGAAAACACATTCTGCATTTTTACGTGTAAGTTTGGTCAGATATAAACCATGGATTAACAGCCAATGAAGTACCTTTACTTAGGGCACGGTTCAGGAGGGATAAACTGCTTACCGCTTAGAAGTCTCCATATTGATATTTCTCTTGAACAACTAAGCATGTTCAACAAATACGGATTGAAAAACATGGGGCCCCCTACTCAAGACTAAAGGTTAGCTGTCATACAATGAATAGCTTCCCCTGCCCTACTATCCAGCTAGTCTTTGGTGACACTAAATATAGAGTAACAACAGGCTGCGCAACACACATCTTTGGACTGTAACTACAGATACAAGAGGGGGAAAAAAGAAGTTACCTCATCAAGATTCAGAGGATTGTTTTAAGTTACAATAGGGCCCTATTCGAAAGCAGAGGAATAAATATACGTACTTATTTTAAACACTCTGAAGAACGAAGAGACGGTACCTTGGTTAAGTGTTGAGCTATGTAACCTCTTCCGGAGCCAACATCCAAAGCAAGAGGAAACGTTCTACGGAATAAGCGCAGCAACACACAGCGTAATCCAGACTTAAGCTACTTTAACTTTTAGCCTACGTGAAGTTTTGCCTGCTCGTTTCCAAGCGCCTTTTCGACCTCAACGCGCCGAGCGCCCGCCCGCGGTTACCGCTAGGAGAAGGCGCGGAGGAAGGCGCTCCTTCCCGGGGGCTCCGTGCCCCGGCCCTGCCCCCGCAGCCGCTGCCCCGCTTCCCGCCGCGCCGAGGCTTACCTGGTGATGTCGAACACCCTGTCCGCGATCCTGCCGCCGACCTAGGGGGGAAAGCCCGCCGGTCAGCGCCGCGGGGCCGCCGGCAGTCCGGTC
>VZTL01065460.1:42979-56003 GCA_013400535.1 Scopus umbretta | reverse complement strand
CCCCCTCAGGGCTTCCCCCCCTCAGGGCTTCCTCAGTCGCTGGGGTCGGGGAGGGCGCGGGTTGCCGCAGCCGGCCCGGCGCAGGGCAGCGGGCGCCTCGGGGAGGGCTCTGCTGCTGCCCTGCTGCTGCTGCTGGGCCGCGTTGAGCCTCTGCCTGCGCCGGAGCTGCCGCTGGCACTGGCCTCAGCTCGTCAAAAGAGTCGTGGTTTTGCTGATTTTCTTCCTAACTGTCGCTTTAAAGCGTGGGAGTGCTCTCATCCTGTTGGGAAGTATGAGCCTGAGGTCTGGCTGATGGCGAGACTGGCTGGGGTCGTGTCCGGGATTGATAGGGAATAATTTAAAGCTGTATCTGCAGCTGGTATGGGCTTTATAGCTGTATACCCCTTATCAGAGGAAACTGAGGTGCGTGGTCAAGGCTGCGGTTGTTACAGGATTATTTGTGGCTCATTTAAACTGTCGAATGTGCTTTTGGAAAGAACTTTTCAGGTATAGGTTAGCAATCTAACTTTGCTCAATTCTGTAATTTTTTTTTCAATTACGTATCTATATGTATGTTCATCAGGTTTTTTTTTTAATTAGAAGTGTTTTTTGTTTTTTTTTTCCATATTGTAGATGTCTAAGTCTTCAGCGGCATCAAAAATGTCATCCCAAGAGGAAATACTGAGCGATGGGCGGTTTAGCTGCGTTACTAGGGATCCCAGATTTTGGGAGATGCCCGAAAAGGAACGTAAAGTTAAGATTGACAAACGATTCCGAGCTATGTTTCATGACAAGAAGTTTAAGCTGAAATATACAGTGGACAAAAGAGGTCGCCCTGTTAACTATACCTCTGCAGAGAACCTCAAGAAATTTTATGCCCTGTCAGAGTCTGACTCTGATCTTTCAGAAGATGATAGTAAAGAACAGACTGAAAAGAAAAAAAAGAAAAAAAAACCTAAACCTAAGGGAGAAGCGGATTCTGCAAAACTACTTGCCGATGGCCTCCCTAGGGAGGAGAGCAAAATAAAGAAACAAGGGGTGGACCAAACACGTGAAGCAGTGACAAAACTAGATGACCTGAAAAAAGAAGGACATAAAATTACATCTAAATTCAACCTGAAAGAGGACTCTGAGAAAACTGCAACAGAAGTTGATCGCTCTCAGGGCAACAAGGGCCTTTTACACAAAGGGGAAAACAAGCAAACAGATTCATCGGGAGGAGGATCAATTCAAAACAAGCAAAAGTCTTCACAACCAAGCGGTACAAAATCAATTAAAGCTCCCAGGAGGGACTGTTCCCTAGGAGGAAAAACAAAAGAATCAGGTTAGTTATTCAAATAACAAGTAGAATTCAGCTGTGCTTACTTGGATGCTGTTGCTTTTCTTTTATCCATGGAAGATCTTTCGCAAGATCAGTCATGAAATTAGCTGCCTGACTCGGATTGACTGTTGCTGAAGAATCAGAGGTGGGCAGCCTTTTAAAGAATCAGTGCTGATTCTTCAGTAAGATTGTGAACATCCACGCCCTTTTAATTGTTGGAGCTGAAATTGTTGCGTAGGGTGGTTAGAAAAGTAAAACGTGTAGTAGCATATATGGTATTTATCAAACTGAATATCAAATATAAGGTCTGATACCATAAAGGCTTCAACAGAGCAACGCCTTGTTGACTGAACACATAAGGATGGCAGCACCAAGCCATTAATATGAGGGCATTAGAGAGAACAGGTGACTGGAAGAAAAACTTTCTTTATATTGCTTGTGCACGCATATAGCCTACGTGACTGAATTCTAATTTCTACCTGTGGGTTCTATACATATTAATACAATAACAGAATAATATTTTCTCAGAGTTGGAGACTGAGAATACAATTCTGGGCCTACAGAGCAATAGATTAGACAAGCTGAAGAGCTGATATTGATAATTTATGTTGTTTGCACTTCCCTGACGTGACTTTTTCCTGCATCGTTGTGCATTTCAGGGGTTCTGTAAATCTGAGGCTTGTAAAGGATCTCTTTGTAGAGGATCGTACATAATTACAGAATAAAAATAGATACCTGATGTTTATCTTTCAGTGACTGTATGCACAGACACCCGTGATCAACGTGACATCAGTAAAAGCCAATTAGAGGAAGACATTTCTGCAAGTGATGATTTTGAGTGTGCGGAATCAGAAGAAGAGTACCCAGAAGATGACGGGGAAACAGGCGAGGACGAGAAGCCAGAAGACGATGCGGAAACAAGCGAGGAAAATAGCGATTCAGAAGATGATGAAGAAAGTGACAGTGGGCCTGATCTAGCTAGAGGCATAGGGAACATTGAAACGAGCTCAGAGGATGATGAGGATTTAAATGAACTAGTTCCAAAGGAGCCAGAGATAGAGCATTCATGGCGCGAGCTAGATAAAGATGCCCCTCGTGGAGATGAGGTAACAGTATTTCCACATATGGAAAGTTGCTACATGACTAACTTGGAAATGCAGGCTGTTGTGAGGTCATTATAGACCTTCATCTATGAAATGGGTTTTTTGTAAAGGTTTTTCAGCCTTTTAATTACAGAATGCACGTGATGATGAGATTGGTTGTGAAGGAGAGACTCGCAGCTTTCCCTGGTGTCTCCTTTTCTCTCTAAGCAGAGGCTTACCTATAGATAGAAAAGCTATCTATAATTGAAAGAAGAACCAGAATTGAGCTTTTCAGAAATTCCAGTATTTCAGTAGTACTGCTCTTGTCACTACTAATTTTTTTCACTTTTTTAAATGTAATTTTTTCACCCGCGCTTTAAGAAACTAAGAAATCATTAGACAGCGAAGTAGGACTTTAAAACTGAGTGCAATAGTGTATAAGAAATCATAGTAGTCTAGTGCTGTTACAATACTGTGATACTAGATGCTATTGCACGTGACTAACCGTATGATGACAACAAAATCCTAGGTGCTGATGTCGTAACTGCAGTCCTAAATCTGTGACTGGTGCAGTCCATTCTGTGGTGTTTGGCTATTTATGGCCTTTTTATCTGCTCTGGTGACTGCTGCTTCTGGCCTTTCCTAGTTTAAGTGGTACAAAGTCTTGAGGAGAATTTTTCTTTTATTTTTTCAGTAGAGTTTGTTGCCGACTTAGTTTTTTTTTTTTTTTACCAAGGATAGCTGCTATGGAATGTGCATTCCCCACAGCAGTCAGGAAATAAACCTATGAACTTCATGTCCTTCATGTCCTTTTTTTTTTTTTTTTTTTTCCTCCTCTCTGTTCAGATTACAAGCAGATTGGCAGTTTGTAATATGGATTGGGATAGGTTGAAGGCTAAGGATTTGCTGGCTCTATTTAATTCTTTCACGCCCAAAGGAGGAATGATATTTTCTGTTAAGGTAAGACCTGATTTCTAGAAGGAGTACTGGCTTTTACTGTTCAAAAAAAAAAAAAAAACAACAACCTACAAAATAAGAATAAAGACAGTTCTGTGGAAAACCAAAAGAGATAACTGACTGATAAATGAGCAACTGTGTTGCAGTTTAACTTGCTGTGTTAGAAATAAACGTGTGCTGCTTTTCAGCAAGGGGCATGTGTTTGGTAGAGTCAGATCCCAAAGCTTTTAACCTCTTGTGTTTATGAGGCTGGCTCTCGTTGTTTTTTTGAGACTAATAGCGAAGTCCTCAAAGTCTAGTAGGGGGAGGCTACATTTCCTTGGCTAGTTGAATTTTCAGTGGTCTTTATGGTAGATAACCCAACCTTGGATCTGGCTACTTCTAAACGCCTTCCAACCCCTTTCGCCAGTGCACAACGCTTCTTGTTTTTCACCACTTTTTGAGTTTATTAATAAACTGGTTGAATTCTGATCGGTTAAGTCACATTTTTCCATTTTTAGCATCTGCCTCCAGCATTCTGAGAAATGTTAGTCAAATACCCCTTTCTGAAAAGGGCCACGGTGAAATGAACAAAGTCAGGGTTCCTGTTGTTCTTCGCCTGTCTCAAGATATTCTCATTCCTTACAGGCAGTTTGTTTATTCTGCTGTCTTTTCTGTAAATTCAAATTAAGAGGGTATTAAAGTCTATGGAATTGATCCCTTTACTGATTTTAGATAAAAAACATAAAGTCTAAAAAGCTCGGCGAGATATTTTTTTGTAGTTGGTGTGCATTATGCCGCTACAGTTAAACATTTACTTTTGTGTTGTTGTATTTGTAGATTTATCCTTCAGAGTTTGGAAAAGAGAGATTGAAAGAGGAAGAGCAAAAAGGACCTGTGGAACTATTCGATCTTCCAGAGAATACCACAGAGAATGACGGGTATTAACTTTATCTTCAAATGAGAGACATAATATGTCTAATTCTCAGGGAAAATCCCGATCAGATCAGCTCCTGTTTCCAAAAGTTTGTATGTAGAAGTCTCCCGTGGACACCTTAATTTTACAGCTTTTTCAAGGGATGTTTTACAGCTGGCTGTGGTTCATTGTCAATGCATTGAATAGATGTATTATGATGAAACTTGAGGAGATTTGCTTATTGATAAGTGAGTTCAAAATTTTTATTATGTAGCTCATTGGAGTAATAATTGCAACAAATGTGTGGAGAGCTTAACATAGCATTTCTCCTCTACAAATTCAAATGTGTTGGAGAGCTTAACATAGCATTTCTCCTCTACAAACTGCCATTCATGCAGTCAACTCCCTTTTGTTGCTTACTGTCAGCATCTTTATCTGCGTAATCAACAGGGACCTTAACTTAGGCCAAGAATTCCCAAGTTGAGATTTCTTGAATGCCACCAGCAGCAGCCCTGGCTTACTAGGCTGAGCTCATCAAGCTAGCATTGTCCAGGCTTCTTCAGGCACGTCTTTTTCTCTCTTTTTTTTTTTTTTTTTTTTTTTTTTTTTTTTTTTTTTTTTTTTTTTTTTTTCTTCTTTTTTCTTTTTTTACTTATGTTCTGCTTGAAAGAAAGTCTTGTCTGTATGGAACTTGAGAGGTTTTGCTTTTACATTTTTCCAGAATTTCCAGATGTTTGGCAGCCTGACTGGGGCCACTTTTGTATAACACATCCCAATACATCCCGCTGGCCTGCCCTATGTTTGGAAAATCTGGATGCTTCGAAAATTAGTGCACATCCCTTTGAAGCAAGTCTTTAGTGCATCACGGAATTGTATGATGAACTTACAGTGCATTCTGAAGTCAGCTTCACTGGGAGCATCAAGGTGCATCCTGAGGCAGGAGATTTACTGCTCAGCGTGCTCTAGAGCATCTGGAATACGACAGACGGAAATCCCGGTCTCCCAGAGATACCGCAGTGATACCCGCGCACGTACCCTTTCGATGCACGGGACAGGACCTCAGCCCTGCGATCGCTCTCCTGTGTCCTTCTGCCAATTCATCCACTTCTCAATCCCTTTTCGGCTTTTCTTTTTCTCTTGCTGTCATCTTTTATGACGCCACCACCTGTGCTACCCAAGTTAGTATCCCGATTACTTTCCTCAGCCATACCGCGTTTTTATTTATCACTCCTACGCTGCCTGTCTCTAGCAAGAGGATCTGCAATCCTGTCTGTACAGTCTCCCAGCTTCTCTTACGTTCTAACACATACCCTTACTTACGTATGAACGTCCTTTTCATCAGCCTTAAGAGCCTGGATAATTGCAAACAGCTTCATAGGAACAATTAAGTGCTACTTTCTGTGGTGTGCACAGAGGCATACACGGTTGCTACTCTATGCCCTACACAGGGACTCTAAGGTTACAATGCCTGTCGGAAGCAGTCAGGTACAGAAAGTGTACACTTAATAACACTGAGTGAATTAGTCTTTTTACTTGAGTAAAACTGAATAGATACTGGTGGAACTTCATGCTGTTTAACATCTGATCTTGTAAGATTCGGAGAGTGTTTGAATGGTGCATATTTGTAATGAATTGAATTAAAATATTTCGCAAATGAAAAGTTAAAGCCAGCTCACTTGACTGCGGTGTTTTCCACTTTTGCAGGCTTTATAGGGAAAAACTGCGAGAGTATCAATTTAAGCGACTGAAATACTTCTATGCAGTTGTAGAATGTGATTCTCCTGAAACAGCCAATAAAATTTATGAGGAATGCGATGGACTGGAATTTGAAAGTAGCTGTTCTTTTATAGATCTGAGGTAACTCCAGTGGTGACTTCTTTTACATGTTGGGCTGGGAAGGGAGAATTAAAGCCAATTTAAAATAATATGGAGTAAAATATATTGTCTTTATTCTGTAACCAAAATGAGATATGTAAAAATTTAGGCATCCAGTGAGTTGTTAGCTTTCCATTAGATTCTCTTTTCTTTTTGAGTATTTTTACTGGAATATGGAAAGTTTGAGAGGAGCTCTGCATAGAGAGATTATTCTCAGAGAAGTCAGGTAAAATATTGTGGTTGCATGTTCAACCTTTTGGTACGATTAAGTAAAGCAGTAAGATTTTGGAAACAAAACACCATGCTGCTGCTTTGTTTGGTTTTTTTTTTTGGGGGGGTGTTGTTTGTTTTTTCTTTCCCCAAGGGTCCAGAAGTGGCTCTTTTTCGGAATTGCTTACCACAGGGCAAGAATATTGCTGCTATTGTCATGAAGCTGCCGTAGATTACTATCCTAGCCCCTATGAATGAGCTGGAAGCTCTAATATTTCAGAAGTTATGTTCAGGAAAGAAAGAATTTTAGATTATAGTTGTGCTTTATTGTTAGTGTTTCCTTTTGTTACAAAAAAGCCTTCTAGTCTGAGCAGAAGAGAAGTTACTAAATCATAGTGAGTTTTGACAAGCTGGCTCTGTCTGCTAGGGCTCATGTTATGGGCGCTCTTGGAAGTCAGTGAAAGATAAGTTTTTTGCTTTGGATCATTTTCTAGAGGAACTTAGTTAATGATCATGTAACTTTTCATGCTTTTAAACATAGAAAGATAATGTTTTACAACAGACACAGCTGTTTAAAATTCTCCAGTGCTTTTCCTAATCTTCTACTTTGTTAAATTTTAATGACGTATAGTATTCATCAGATGACATTTGCAATGGTTTAAAACAAAAAGAAAAGCCCAAGTAATTTCTTGTGTGGTGTACAAAGGGTTGTTTTTTATCTAACTTCTTCTGTTGTTACACATGACTTCGTTCTCTTTAACATGTTTTTTTCCTACTAACAGTAATGTTAAAGATGTACCAGGCTTTCTTAAAATGTCTTGAAATTTTTTATTTATCTATTTCGCAATTCTATTTTATTCACTTTTTTATTTTGGATTTTTAATATTGAGGTTTCTGAAAAGATGATTCTCAAAACAAACGAAACCACCCCAGAAACCACGCCTGGCCCTGCTAATACCGGACTGAAAGCTGTTTAGTTTACTTCCCCAACATGCTGTTGGGGAAGTAAAACATTGAAAACCTGTGGAATAGCTGTGCAGAAGCCAGACAGTTAATCTTACGTGTGTGGAGTACTCGTCCATTTCTTTTGTTTCCTTTTCAGGGTTACCAACTTTTTATTTTAGCAAATTCTTTTGTGCTGATGTACTGTACTCATGAAAAGCTTAGACTGTTTATACTATGAAATTTCCCAGTGTATTTGAATAATGACATGTTTTACTTGCCTTTAAGATTTATTCCAGATAACATTACATTTGACGATAAGCCAAAAGATGTAGCCTCAGAAGTGAACGTAGCTGTATATAAGCCAAAGTATTTCACATCTGCTGCTATGGGAACATCAAAGGTATCCTTACAATGTTTTTGTAATGTTTTTCTAATTTGTTAGTACTGTTGTCAGCTTATAAATTATACAAGTGGTGGGGAAAAGATTCCTGATTATCTTCACCATTTCAAAGTAAAGACATCAAACATATTAAAAGATGTAAGCGGGTTACAGAGCTACAAGTTGCAACCCCATAAATAAGCTTGAGTTTTGGATTTTAAGAGATTCAGCTTCTTTGTGACAAATTAAACACTACATTTTGACATCACTATACTTCTATTACAAGTTGCACGTGGAACTACTTTGTTCCTCACAGTTAAATCTTCTAATTTGCCTAAAATGGGTATTTGTGTGTAGCTCAACAAGAGCCTTTTTAATGATAGTGCCAGGCTTAAACAGTTGCTTCCCCTCCGTGTAGCCATTCATTCCTACTGTCTTACGTGACAGCCAAAGCTTCCATCTGCCCATGAAGTGAACTGGATTGGAGAAGTGATTAGTTGAGAAGTAAGTCACTTCTGCTGGATCATTTTTTAGTCAGATCCATTTCACCTTCTGGTTGAAGGTGCAGTTACACGAACACTTCTGTTGTCCCCATTGCAATCTGTGCGTGATTCCAGGAATGAGTTGCTGCTGGAAGAGGAAAGGAGAGGAGTTGGTGGCTGCTTCAACACCAGCATCTGCTGATGCAAAGGAAACGTGGCTTGCAGAGATGTCGTGTTGTGTGACCTCCTGCTACAGAACCCTTCAGTGCATGAGGAGACTTCTTCATTCGTATATGTAGTCAAAACTCCTTGAAGCTCCTTGTACAACAAATTCCAAAAAGTTGCAATTAAATTTACTTCAGTAAATGGATACTATACCTAATTGTTGTAGAGAACATTAGTAACAGGTTTACATCACTTCTTAAATGGAAGGTATCAAATAATTTTCCCTAAAAAGACAGAGTTAAAATGTTTAATTTTAGTGTTTCAGCTTCTACAAGTATCATTCTTATTTTTAAGGTAGATATCACATGGGATGAGACAGATCATGAACGAGTAATGTCACTTAGCAGAACTTTTAAAAAAGAGGAACTTCTTGACATGGATTTTCAAGCTTATTTGGCTTCATCTAGTGAAGAAGAGGAAGAACAGCAGCAAGGTACTTCTGTTAATAAATGTTGGCCACTAAGTCATTAGCTGCAGTGTTGTGAACACAAGTTATTTAAGTATGTAAATTCCCTATCTTTAGAAAATGCTTTCAATGTTGTTTTTTACAGGGACAGTATTATGCTCGTCATGTAAAAGCTGTGGTCAGGTTCTACTGTGAAAATAACCTACCTTTCCTCCAGAGCCACACACCTCCAAAAGTGGCATATACTTACTTTTTGTGTGTGACGTAAAGGTGAAGGGAAATCGGTGGTGAGCACGTTGGTATTGTGTTGTTTGCTCTTTTCAATTAAGAAATAAATGGACTGATGACAGAATACCGACAGATGCTAAATTTTTTTTTTTTTAAGTTAGGCATGTTAACATGGAAGCTGTAGAGTTCTTTAAATTTACTGGAACTTGACATTCCTTTTTTCTTTTTTTTTTTTATTGTTTGTTTGAGTTAAATACACTTTTCCAGTGTACTTTATACATGATGAGAAAAGTTTTTAAAATGGTATCTCTAAAGCCACAGTTGAGATTCATTATGCAAACCTGATTCTGATTCCCCAAATAAATAATACCACTTGTATGACCCCAAAATTACTGCATTCTTCCTAAAGACAAAGTATGTTAGCTGAATTTGGCGTTACAGCTTACTTAGAAGATTTGTTAGTGAGAATTTGACTTAAGTATTATCACCCTAGCTTTAAAACAGCTTTCTGGTTTTTATTTCTGTACTGCAAAATCTCTTTACCTGGTGTAATTAATGTTTGATTAAGCTAAGTATAATGATTATAATTTGAGTGATTTCAAGAAGCAAGATCACAGGTGATCTAAATCATGGCATATTTTCTTTATTGCTGGTATGATAAATCTGTTAAAGAAAAGTTGTTTTTCATCATACATTTGAATCATTTGTCTAGAGAATGTGGTAGCTATTCTGTTCATTCAAAAATCACCAAACGGTCGATGATTAGGGGTTATCCTAATGTTTGAGGCTCTGAATAGCTGCTGTCTGAATAGGAACTTGCACCTCTGAGTGTAAAATAATTTTTCCCTTCCCCCCCGCCACCCCCCTACTCCTCTTTTTCTTTTTTTCTGGGTGCCTTAACATTTCTTTGTCAAGTTTGGCAAGTTTAATCTCTTCGTTTCTGAGATAAAATAATTTTCAACAGAACTGGAGGTGCTTGCTTTTCAGAGGAGAAGTCCTAGTTTGAAATGTAACCTGGTTAATGACTAAATGCATTAAGTACAGTGCTTACTGCAGAAATCTATTTATAGATTAATATAGTGTTTTGTCTTCTTCATGGTGCTCTGTACGCATACTAAAGCCTCTGCAGGGCAAGGAGATAACTGAAGAAGCTGCCCTAGGACCGTGCTTGTTGGAATGGCCTAGACAGGGTGTTGAATGCAGTCCAGACCTTAGAAGGTCCAGAGGGAGATGTAGAGGTTTGTCAGCTACACTGGACACTTTTAAGACTCAGCTGGACAGGGTGCTGGGCCATCTTGGCTAGACTGAGCTCTTGCCCAGAAAGGTTGGAGCAGATGATCCTTGGGGTCCCTTCCAAGCTGGTATTTTGTGGTTCTATGGTTGTACAGAGTTTCTTCACTCCAGCCGTAGCTCTTGGGTAACCAGGGGACTGTAAATGGCAGCAGAGAAAAGCTGTGCTATGGGCCTTCTGGTACTCTGAAGCTATAGGCCTTACATAGGGAGGGGAAAGGTAAGCAGCAGAACGTACTTCAGGGAACTTTAGAGTGTAGTAATAACATCTCTCAAATGCTTTTTGATTGATGTAACTTCTTAAGAATATAAAGAGAATGTCATCTAACTTCGTAAGGTACGTAAATCTCCTGTGTATGGTGGACCAACATGTGAATTCCTGAATTACATTGCTTGTTTTCACTATTAAAATTCAGTCTGCTCTGAATTAATAATGTATGTATAGCCTAAACTGCAAGACAAAGGCAATGTCGTTAAGCCTTAATCAGGTCTTTCAAACAGATGTTAAAATTGATTTCTACTGCATTAAAGCAGGTTGTTGCAATCAGAGTTGAGTTTGGAGCGTGCAAAAGAACATTTACAGATTTTTCTGGTTATAGAGTTGGGAAATCTTCTGGCAGCAAACTTAGCTTGGCAATATCTTGGCAGGGTTAATGTCCATTTGTTTCTCATCCTACATAAAAATGCACTCATAAACTGCACGTCCGTGAACTTTAGTTTCTCTAGTAATGCTTAGTAAAGTATCTAAATGGGAGCAGTAGATGTTGAGGAGAGCGTTTCCGTCTTATTATTATGTACAAGGCTACCACTATGTTAAAGAATAGCATCTGTAATAGGGTGATGATGAAAGCCAACATCTATAAGTGAGCAACACTTCAGAAATTTTAAAAAGTAAACTTCCGTTGCTAGGAAGAAAAAGAAATCGACCCTAAGTAATCTCATCACACTAATAAATTTAAAACCTGGAAATGTCTAGATTCTAACGATATTTTGAAAACTAAGTTATTCATAGAGGAATTATGTTGCCATGTCTTTAACATGTTCCTGACCTTTTATCCATTCAGTTACGTGATGCAAAACAGGATTCCATCCAACAGAATTATGTGGCACTATGCACAAATGGGAAAAATCAATGTCAGCTGCTTGAATGGAAATGTAGGAGAGTGATAAGAAGGAAAAAAAATGTCTTGGACTTTTATGCTTTTTTTTTTTTTTAACTTATTAAAATGTTTTATTTATAAACAGGTTTTTGTTGGCCTGTTTTCATCTGGTTTTTATGGAATTTCTCAACTTAAAATATGTGTGTCATGAATGTTAGTATGACTATTATACAAGACTTTCGTAATGTCAAGTATTTCGGTGACCTGGTATGTTGTGGTTCATCGCACAAAGTATCTCCTTTACATTGCTTCTGAATTTTCTGTTACTTGGATGCATTTGTTCCAGTTAAGAAGCGTTTGTGGTGTGCATCGAATCCAGGCCATAATTGCTATTTTGACCGTGAGCAGCAGTGACTTAGTGTATGGCATTTCAAATGATGCTTCAAGTTAAGCATTATGGTTTTTATGCCTAAGCTTTTGTTCTGGTTTTTTTTTGTCTTTGCAAGAGCAACTTCTTTTCTGCTGTTCTGCACAGCCACACAGAATACCTGAATAGACTATATGACAAAATACTTTTATCAGTGTCTTTTTAATTAGCTGTTCCTGATGGTGTAAGTGTAGAATCAGAGAATATCCTGAGTTGGAAGGGACCCACGAGTATCACTGAGTCCAAGTCCTGACTCCACACGGGGCAACCTAAAAGTTAAACCATCTACCTAAGAGTTGTCCAGATACTTCTTGAATGCCGACAGGCTTGTAGGGAACTCTACATAGAGCCCTGTTCTGCACAGGAGGAGTTTGAGCAGGGAGCAGTCTCTTGTGGTATTGGGCTTCCCCTACAAGACCCTACAAAGCCAGCAGATGTTTCGTTTTGTGCTGCTGTACCAATGCCGGAGGTGCACAAGTGTGGAGGAAGAAAATGTAGTTGTTGGGAAAGAGGAATTGCTGGGTGGAGGGTTTTGTTTGTGGGTTTTTTTTAATAATGCTGCTAATCTTACTTTTAGTGATTAATGTAAAATAAAATCAGACCATTTATTACATCTTTTTACAATTTTGAAATCTATTTGGCGCAATAACTCTGACTACATGTATACATTTAAATGCATCTTTAACATTTTATCACATAACAGTAGTCTTCCTTGCTGTCTTAAGAATGAACAGTATTCATATGTGTTTACATTTGCTCAAACTATTTATATTCCACTTGAAGGAGTGCAAGGTGACAGACATAGAACATGCAATTATTTCATATTGTCCGTGAATCCAGTGGGTGTTTGTGAAATGCATTCAGTAAGATGTTATTTGGGTTAGCTTCAGTCCCTTGTTCCTATATAGCCGCTTTGGAAGCTCTCAGGCATTACTGCTGCTTCGACAGCAACAAGGGTCTGACTTTTTAGAATATTTCTATTGTGTTAGTTTTGGCATATTTCCTAAGGAAACAAGCTAGCAAGAAGAGTTAGCAGTTTACGATTTAGCCAAGCGTGGATGGAATTACATGGGACAGAATAGAAATACCACAACCTGGTTATTTGCTTTCTATGGAGCATCAGAAGCTTGATGTAACTGATGCAGGTGTTGGATACTTTTCAAAGCATCTTTGCAGAAGCTTTTGTGTTGGATTTGTTTTTTAATTAAAAAAAAAAAAAAAAG
>VZTL01065458.1:0-13127 GCA_013400535.1 Scopus umbretta | reverse complement strand
CAGCAAGCCTTCATAGCTGAAAGTAAGTTAAGTTTACTGCAAAGCTGTCTGCAAAAGCTAGTCACTGTAAACTACCTTTGGCACATGAGTAATGGTAACAAATTTTTGTTTAGCTCTTGACTGACGCTTCTGACAGCTAATACAAAATACGGCGTTGAATGTAAACGGATGCTCTACTAAGCTACTACCATCCCTTGTTGGCCCAAGAATAGAAAACAAAGAACTTGCCTGTTTATGTGTTAAGTCTGAGGCTTAATGACTGGTCATAGTTCCCTGAAGTAGTACTTGCTTGTTTGATCAATCTATAGCTAGACTTAGTGAACTATAGTGTTTTTTCAAGATGTTGAGCTAGCTTTTTTCCAGCTGAAGGTTAGGATAAACTAACATTGTGAGTCAGGGTCTGCAGAGATAAAGGCTGAAACTACCATACCATTACCATTTTCCTGTTTCTTAAAGAGTGCTTCCCCTCCCTCTCTCCAAAGCAGTAAAGATACTTTAAAATCATATGAAGTCCACCAGCTGTTAGTGAACTGCTCTCATCAGCCACTTTGTGCTCTTAGGATACTGGAATTTATTGTTAATGACATCGGGTCTTAAGATGGGGAGTGGAAAACTTATGTTCAGATGAGTAAGAATACTTGCATGTAAGGTGCAGCTGGCCTTGAGAAAGCAGGCGCAAACCTATTTAGGGACTGGTATGGTATGAAGTGAGATAGTACAATCATTTGACAACAGCTGAAGTTTGGGAAGTAACTAGTTAAACAGTACCTTACTTCCCTCCAAAGGAAATTATCAGAGTAATGGTCCAGAAAAGCCTTTAATATATTGCAGTGTTCAGTAAATTCCTGTCTAATGGTTTTGCTTTCAGCAATAGCGTAGTTTTGTATTGAAGAGAAATAGAAGAGCAATGACTCTATAATATGGCCTCTGATTTCTCAAGCTGTAATTACCCTTTCTCTCTCTCTCTTCTATTCAGCCAAAACAGAGTGGAATATGAAAAGAGGGTTCGAGCACAAGCCAAGAAGTTTGCACCATCATAAGCATCTGTCATGCAGCATCTTAAAAAGGAAGGGATTGGTGTGGCAAGAACTTGTTTACAAAATTTTTGCAAAATCTAATGTTGCTATGTACAATTAATATCCACTTAGGGGAGGGGGTTGTATGTGTGCCATTTTCCATATTCGCCACTTGTATACAGTTCTAAATTTGCTGAATTGCCCCCAGTTTTTTCATACAGGGTCTCTTCCTTCAGTCTTTTGTATTTTTGATTGTTATGTAAAACTTGCTTTTATTTTAATATTGATGTCAGTATTTCAACTGCTGTAAAATTATAAACTTTTATACTTCTATAAATTCACTAGTATCTCTAGTTACTTTGCTATCTGATGCAGGCATGCTTTAAAATGTTAGAACTATATTTAGCCTCTAGCTGGCTGTATGGGGAAAAAAAAAAAAAATCATCATGCCCTTCACCCGCTTCCTTCCCTGAATTTGTTTTTCTATCTTTCAGAAACTAGGTTGTTATTGCTTAAGAGCCTCTGAGATCCAAAGTCAGCCAGCATCCTTATTCTGCATCACTTCCTTTGTGTTTATATGGCGTTCTGTCTGTGTTGCTGTTTAGAGTAAATAAACTGTTTATATAAAGGGCTTTGTTTCATTTATCTTCATTAAAATTATTAAAAGACAGCCATTTAAATGGCTCTGAACACAATTCAGTGCAAGTTCTGTTTTTAAGGCCTGTGATGCTGCACTTACATTTTGTGTAGATGTTGCCTTCATTTCTTTTCCCTGCCCCCACCCCCAACATGGATGTGGCCCTTCTTTGTGCCCTGAGTGATAATTGCAGCTATTCAACTTTGATCAGTTCCTTCAACAGCTTACAGAATTCTGGCTAGCTAGAGACCAATTGCTTGCTGTGCATAATGGGATCAACATACTGATGTGACCACGTTAATATAAAGTAACACAAGCATTAGACTGGTATGAACAATAATAGCTGTCCAAGGAATGCAAGGGGACCTACAGCAACTGGGGATTTTAAATGGTACTTGTTTATTAGAAATACTTCTGTGCCTTCTTCCATATGTCAATGTATATAGCTTTTAGGAAAGGACATGCTCTATGCAATTGCAGTTTCCTTCTGTAAAGGAAATCAGTTAAATTATGTAAGTTATTTTCATGTATGTCAAGCTGATATGCCCTCTATTAAACTTTCACTGCTTTTTTTATTGTATTATTTAGTCAAAATCATTCTGCAAAACAAATGAAGTGTGAAAAGCTTTGTTCCATCTGAGCTGTAGGTTCTTCAGTGCTTTTGTTATTAAAAAATGGCTACTGCTAGAGACTTAAATTATTCTGTGATACAGCTCTGTTCTCAGATCTGTTCTGCTTGTCCGCATTTGATTGCGATAGCTTTATGACATAAAAGCATTCCCCCAGATTAGAATAGCTAACACCCTCACATTATTATCAGTCCTTTAAAAATTTTTTGTGTAGGATTGCTTCCTTGTCACTATCTAGAAATCATTGTTACAACAGCTGATTTGGGAAAGACTTCATATGCTTGGGTGGGGGGAAGTGAGTAATTGAGAAACAGAGTTAAAGATTCTGTGTACCTTAAGTTCCACTTGGGAGCTGGAAACACAAAAGACCATTCTATTTAAATTAAATGTACAGAAAACAACTGCTAACAGCTGTATGTTCACTATGCGAACTGGCAGGCATATGGAAAAGTGAACTAAGATGCTAGTGCTGATGAGAGTCTTGGACTGAAATCTTTAAGGGCCAAACTTTTTTGTTTCTGGCTCAGAAGCGGTGCTCCAAGTAATGAGGATGCAGGCAGACAGCATTCCTGAATCTGTTACCTGAAATTTTATGGTACGGTTCTGAATATAAAGGGCCAAAACATTGTGTGTTGCTTAAGACTGTCTATTAGAGTAAATACAAAAAAAAAAAGAGCATGTAAAGTTATTGAAAAGATGTACCAAGATGTTAATCCCAGGAGGCATTTTTTCCTTTTAAGGTTAGGCAGTCAGTTTACCCTAAACTAGATGTAGTTGAAATATGTATCGCAGGTGCAAGCCTGCAAAAAGTCAGAGGTTTCTTATGTGGTAGGTCCTCTGAACAGGGCAATAACAGAGTGATGTTTTCCACTTGAAATAAAGCCCAGAGTTTACTTAATGTACTATTAGGAAAAAATAATCCCTATAAACCACTTTCCAGACACGTGGATTAGAATACAGGGTTTGTTTTGGGTTTTTTTTTTAACTTATAACTAAGCTTCAGGCTTGTTACATAATAATTAGCATTCAGTAAACATCTAAAAATTAAATAATCTAAAGCCTTTATACGCATAAATAAACCTATAAACCCTAAAGGAAGGCATTTGCTAAGCACCAAGTTACAGGTCAACAAGCCACACTGTTAACTGTTCGCTGGAAAATTTCTTTATACAAGAGGTTACAACACTTTGGGATTGTTGTAGGTGAGGTTTTTTGGGGGTTTTTGTTTGGGGCTTTTGGTTGTTTATTGGTTTCGGTTTGATTCTTTTACTTTCCAGGTAATTGATTTATTTGCTCTTGTTGCAGCAACTTTATGGTACCATCATCTTCTGGACTGCTCTCATCACTGCTTTCAGTGGCATCATCTGGAGTGCTCACGCTGTCCTCCTCGGATTCTTCATTACTTTGTGCTAGTCTGGAAACATTTTTCAGGATTATAAAAGCAAAACAACTTATAGTAAGAAAAATAGTATTTAAATTAAATTTCATTACCCTGGGGAATTGATTGGTCTGTTGGGATTAGAAAATTCTTTTCCTGAGTCAACATCAAACGGATCTGTAAAAAGAAGGAAAAAAACCATGCACATTGATGAAGAAGGTACATTTCAACAGTCTACCTTTATTTTCATTTTAAGGTATTACTGGCAGGGAGGGGAAGGCACAGGAAGTCTGGTTCAGCTTTCTGATAAGGCTATCATATGCATTTGGTCAGAAACCAGGGGAGGTGAGAAACAACCACCATGTCCTGCCCTCCCATTCTGCCGTCTTTTCACTTCTTCCCAGGCCTTTCGGTTCCCCCCTGCCCTGGCCAAGGGATTCAGTAGCTCTCTAGGGGCAGTTGGACTGTACACATAGGTTTCTAAGGCTTTTGGTAAGAAAACATGGATGTTCTCAGAATGACTTAGTTCTAAAAGGGCTATCTAGTTAGCTCATGTCTACTGAGAAGTGAAGTATAGCTGTCCAGGTTTAGCTCTTGCCGAGTAAGGGGTAGGGCTAGATTTACTTTGGCTTATGCAGCCGGGGAGAACTGTTACCTTGGAGAAGTCAAACAAGGCATGATAACTTTGGTACTACAGCCCAGCCAGAAACTACTTAGGATTGTGGGTGGAAGTGTGCTTTATTTGACATAGTAGTGTTGCCCCTTAAGAACTGTCTTCAGTTCAATATAAAGGTAGTTGGGCTTCCAGCAAACAACAGGATGAGTTCATTCAGTCTAGCATGTCATGGCAAAGAGATCAAAGTTCAGAGAACCTAGAGGCGGTCTGCCATCTCCTTAGGGTGTGATCTCCTGGCCTATTTTCACGGGACTCAAGTAAAGAGAAAATATTAATTGCGAGCATCTCTCTTCATATGTTCTTGATCATTCGAGTTGGCTTTCTTGGTGCTGTTTTGAATGAGACCACGCACTCACATGTGAATATAGCCTGAAATACTGGGATACCGGTAAGTTACTGAAACAGTTTTGGAATAAACTGCTGTACTTATTGTAAGATATTTTCATTATCTTTATAGGTCTGAACATAAAGATCTTGATTAGGGACTATATAAACATGTCCATTAGAGGTCTTAGGTTTATGTATAACTAACTTGCTGTCAGACGATATTTCTTGCCTGTATTTCTCTTTTAGTCCTCTTGAATTATTAGTCTTTTTACTCACACTCTGCTTTTAACACCTGTAGATAAAATGAGGAAGCATTGTGTTTTCTTTTCACTCCTTTGTTTTCCGGTATCCTTAATTTAATCAGGGTAGCTGCTCCACAGTTCAGCCATGAATACACCACTATACGCATTTAATTGCTTTAGCTGTTTTCATCTTTTTGAGTTGAAAAAAATAGGCAAACTTGCTTATAAGAAGAATACACAGTATAAAGACAGACCAACACATCTCAACAAAGCTCTTCTACCTTGCCAATATTTTCATGAGATTAAAGGAAAAGATTGTAAGGAAATCAGTGGCAAAAAGGGGGTCTGTGGGTGGTGTGTGTGTGTTTTCTTACCTACGTCTTCGTCTTTTGTTTCTTGGATACTGGCTAAAAAGTCCTTTTCAACTCTCAGCACGTCTTCCTGGCATTGACAGGCTGCGTATTTTTCCAAGAGATTTTTGTTCACGTCGATAAATGCCTTCCCCCATTTAAATTTCCTTAGGAGAATGGTGGCTAGTTCTGGAAATCCTAAAACAAAACAAATGATCAGTTCTCTTATTCAGTGTGAGATTTCAGTCAGCTTACAGGTTTCTACACATACCTATGTATCATTACAATAGTGAGATGTTTGACAGCATCTTTTCAGTGTTCAGAGATTCAGACTTTCAGAAAGATTAAAAATCTTTTCAAATTTCAGTTTAACTTGAAATATCAAACTGAATCCAAGCAAAGTTCATCATCTTTTAGTGCATGTTATATAAAAATATATTGTACCGGTAATGATTCAAGCTCTAGCTCCCACAGTCCTTCAGTAAGAGAGCAGTTGTACATACAGTACTTTCAGAAGATAGGTTTTGTCTGCAGTACAGTAGAGCACGTCTCTGTAATTGTCAACCAATTTTGTGATGAGTTTGCAAAACATCACAAGAGGAGCAGTTTCTTTTGCTCTTAACCAGAATCCCCGTTATTGACAGCTGTTAACCTGTCACTAAGACAAAGGTGCCTAAGGATTCACGCTTTTGTCTTCCGGGCTTTTTTTAACCATTTTTATAACATTAAGTGCCATCTTGACAGAACCAGGATCATCCGTTTATATGTCCTGTTTAGTAGCTGATGTGAACACACCACAGATACCTCGATGCTACCAGATACAACTACTTGGAAGAAAGCTAGACAATCTGATTCCAAACTCAAGAAAGTGATGACCAGTGGAACAGCATTACAGTTTATTCTGTCGCAGATCACCTCTTCTGATTTATTAAGGATGTAACGATTGCTGGTAACATATTTCACGTCGGATGCATGACAGCCTACCAACAATGCAAAAAGCTGCAGCAAAAGCTTCCACACAGGACAGCTTGCATGGCCGACCATAGTTTACAGGATTTGCAGCCACCAAGTAAGGCAGCAGCCGTAGATGACTTCCTCTCATTCTCTTAAGGGGAGTTTCTTCTAATTTGGCCCATGAGCAATCTATGACTGCAATTCCACTCTGAGCAATGACGTGCCTGAAAAAAGAAACATCACTGTATTTGAAAAATTGTTCTTATTGATAAAATGAGAATTACAATTGCCACTTTATACGGGCAACAAATTTGCATACAACCTCCCCCTTTTGTCAATCAAAAAGCATATGTTTTACAATGATCTAAAATACAGATGCAATGAGAAAGAAAAATAACATGCTTTTTCTCCAAACATGCATGTGGCAAAAAAAAAAAAAGTTTAGCCATACATTTCAAACTGAAAGTGAAAAAAGTTAGGTTTAAAAATGTGCCAGAAGAGTGTGGTTAATAGTAACGTTCGCATTCTTAAAAATACACCAAAGTTCAGATTTTAGGTTCTCCACTAGCTTCTAAAGCCTCATCTTTTCTCTGAGTAAATACATCTTTACAGTAATGCTGCAGGCACATTTGAAGAAAATTCTCAACGTTTCCCCCAAATAAGTTTACCAGTTAATGCATTGCATTGCCTAGCAAAAAACTTGAATATGGAATCATAAAAAATACAGTAGCTATGGGCCTGTGATTCTGAACAAATTAACCTACAAACCACATACTTTGATTTCTCACTGGGATCTACAGATGCTTTTTTCACACGATACCAGCTGTGCAAAAACATTACCGTGATTTAATAAAATGGCTCTGTTTCTCACGTTCACACATCAGTGTAATGACAGGAAGGTCAAATTTGTTCTGTAGCGCGGTTTTGGCCACCAGTCAATGGCTGGAATGTTCTCCCTGACAAGCCTTCGAAGCAAGGGCTCCTCCTCGCAGCCCGCGCCTCCGCAGGCTTTGCATCACCCGGCTGTGGGCCTGACCGGGGACTCACCTGTCGGCTGGAGAGACGTACTCGGTAGCCAGAGGACTGAGGACGAGGCCCGGGAATCTCTGGCGGAGGCGCAGGGTTCGGAGCAGCCCTTTTCGGGCCAGCTTCCTCCCGGTGCATTTCTTGGGGTCGCAGTGTCCGAGCTCCCACATGGCCAGAGGGCATGGGAACTTCGCCTCCGCGGCGCCCTCGCCCTCCAGGCAAGCTGCAAACAGCAGGCGCGCGTTAGTGTCCGGCGCCCCGNGGGGGTCGCCGCGCCCCGCGCCCCTCGCGTGGCTGGAGGTGCCGGGGCACTCGGGTAGGGGAGGCTGTAACCACAGCTCGGCGCGTAGCTCAGTCCTAAACGTTTACCTTTCCTTATTTTGACAGGTTGAATAACCCGTTCTTGCCTCAAACAAATAGGCTGCAGCCAAAGGTGTCTCCGTCTGCAATATCTGGTATATGCGAGCGTTACCTTTTTTGTACGGTTTTCATCATTTAGTGATTTCATCATTTGCAGAATAGTCTACCTTGATTTTATGCTGACAAAGACTAATTTTACTTGTCGTTTTATGAGCATCACGGAAAATAATCATGGGGAAGTGTGTTCTGTTCTGCTTCTGAAGGGTTAACACCTAGATTAACTTCTTTGGTGTTCCATGTTCCAGTGCTGTTTGGACTGCTTTTGTCACACAGCTATCCGTATGTTTTATTCTGTGGTTTTGATCCAGTCACAGATCCTTCCGATCCTTACTAAAAACTTTTTTCTTCCTGAAACGATCCCTGGCATCTTTGAGATTGTCATATAAAGGTCATCACCTCATCTCACAGTACTTAATACTCCAAAATTATTAAAAAAAAAAAAAAAAGCCCCAAGAGTAGTCTTGGAACAAATCACAGAGGCTCAGTTTCACACACAAGGCCTGGGTGCTGCAATATACATCCACCACTTTAGCAAAATAAACAGGCCTCTAAAAAATTCTAGATCATATATGGAGGAGAGCGGATAAAATAATCACTGAATGGAAAGGGTAAGCAAAAGGAAATAACTCTTTGTCTCTCTGCTAACCTTAGGCACAGACTTAAACCTGGTTCATGTTCAGTAAAGGCATTTTGGTATGGTGACGTTGAATGGGATTATGCTTAATGTCTTCTGTCATGTTTTATAAACCCAAATCAAATGTATAAATTCTGCATGTATTGCATATGAAAAGTGAAATAGTTAGAAACAGGATTAGTAATAGATGCCAAAGGCAGCACGAAAAAAGTTAAAAGGACACTACACTAGAAATCCTTCTTTCCTGCATAGCCAAAAATGGTGAGTGTCTCTGGAACTGGAATCTAGGGCACGGAACCCTGTCTTGCACAATTATTTCTTGAGCGCGGAAACCTTACTTCTTCTTTTCTTTTACAAGGCAGTTGGGGTAATAGTTCCTATAATTTCTCATTTAGAGTGTCTGCCCAGGAAACAGAGGCATGAATTTAATGCATTCCTCAGGGACATTCAAATTTGCTTTTCTTCCTCTGTGGGGAGAGCATCCTAATCACTAAGGCACAGATTGCCTGTGGTAGAGGGTAGAGGGGCGAACCCTTTGGCCAAGCCTATGATAATCTGTAGAATGAAGTGCAAGATCATACAGTCAGAAAAATCACATGGGAAAGAGAACCTGCCTGTATCCCAGTGGTTAGGGCGTTCTGGAGGGCATGATTCTGGTGGTCTGATCTTTGTTTCTAGGATCGCTTGTCTAGATTTTTGGAAAAAGTACATAGGTAATCCTGGCAGTGGGGAATTAGAATCCAGGATGGGGTTTCATTTTATTTGCTTTGTAATCTCTTTTCTTCCTCCTTCCTCACAAATATTTGATCATTACATGCAAAATTACCTTCAACAAGGGACACTGAAATATCCCTGTAGCACATAGTTCAGAACTTTTGGCCCTTTTTTGAGTGACAAGTTACCTGTCTTGGACTCCTTTGACAGCAAGGCTGGAATGGTCAATTCTACAGGAGCAGAATTTTAACTGCTGACCATCTGATGGTAAAAGATTTAGCTTGTTGAATACTAACTGGATCGGACCGTGAAGGCAAACTGTGAAAAGGAGTGTCTAGTTTGAGAATATCAGTGAAACTTAAGTATGCAGCAATGTTGATGTTCTGAGCAAATGGGCTTTACCAGCATATAACTTGAGGAGCTTGGGTGACTTTGGGGACAGACAGCTGACAGGTAAGAGTTCTAGTGATTTCAATGCTAGATTTTGGCAAGATCTGCACTGATGATTCCTTTTATGCATCTGGCCTCCAAATGCACTTGTTTGTATACAGGTTTCTTATTTCTGTCGTAGAAGGAGGCTTAATCTGTTTCACCGAGTATTGCAGAGGAAAAATTTTAAAGATCAAGATGCAAACCAATATAACACTAGTGGGAACTTACAGTAATCCATGTGGAAGATATAAATTCTCTTATGTGCAGCAAAAAAATAAATTTCTCACATACTCCTTGCACTTTTGTCACCACAGTAACTTGCTTAAATTTAACTGAAAACCTTATTCTTCCTTGATGTCATTTTGTGGTGTTTTTAGGCCCTGCACATCTCTTTAGGCTTGCTGGCAAGTGTTTCAGTTTTGTGGAATCCACGTGAGTAATGGATTTGGGTATTTGATTCTATATATTTATTAAAAACAAACTAGGTTTTTTATTTCAGTTGAAACATTTCTTATCTTCCTTTTTTTTTTTTTTTCCCTTTTAAGGTACAAGTATGAGTTTTGTCCTTTCCATAATGTCACTCAGCATGAGCAGACTTTTCGATGGAATGCCTATAGTGGGATTTTAGGGTGAGGCTTTTAGACCTTTAAGTTTTACCTGTGTTGTTAGCAGACCATTTTATAGATTGTCAAAAATGAGGCAGTTTTAGAATTAGGATTCTTTCATTGGTCAGCTTAGGTCATTGTAGTTCCCAAGGTGCATTATGCATAAAAAATACCCTGTCTTGAAAACTTCATATTTTTTTGTTGATAAATACTAACCTCCTATTTTAGCTGGAGGCTGATTAATAACCAGTGCCAACTGCAGGGGTGATATGTTCATGTGAGAAAGTCAGTAACATATAACTACAGCTTATATTAACAAAGATTTCACTTCTGTTAACTATTTGCACTTTGAGTTGAATATAACCTTACAAAATTAAATGAGTGCTTTATGCCTAGTGGTTGTGTTAAACATATTTAGTAAAAGGTAATAAAAGACTCGGTGGAGACCCAAAACAGTATCACAAAGTATTCAAAGACCCCAGAGTATCCAAATCATAAGACCTAAAATAAATTTAATTATAAACCAGAGCACTGCTTTAAAATTACTGCCTTTCTGAATGTTTTGTGTATAGATGCCTCTTTTTTTCCTATGTGCACAATAATTGGGGAGCTAATACGTGAGGAAAAGGGTACATCAAGATGCTGAGAGTATCATTGGCTTTAGGACTAGCAGAAGTAGAGACTATTTTTTGTAGGTGCTCTCACCAGCACTAAAAATCCTGCAGGCAATCCGAGTTGCACGGGGTACTTAGCGTCATGGAATTTGTTATGGGATTGATCTATAAGCTGTATTTTATTGGATTTAAACACGGATTTGTAAGTACAAATGGTTTGCAAATTAAAAGCTGATCCAAAACTGTGCTCTCAAAGTAATGTTGATGTGCCCTATATAGCAGCCTGGATAACAAATTCCACTGTTTATAAAGTCTTGGCTGTAAGAAATGGAAATGCTAAGACAACAAAAATGAAGTACATACAGTTAGATTGAACATGGTGTAAGGGTATTCCTGTTTTTCTTCCTGAGTGTTCACCTTTTTATTTCCAGTAACTTCAAGTAAAACGATCTCGGTTTTTTTTCAGAATCTGGCATGAATGGGAAATTGACAACAACACATTTGTTGGAATGTGGATGAGGGAAGGAGATTCATGTGAAACTAAGAGCAGACAGACAAAGGTATAATAACCTAGACTATGCTAATTCAGACAGCATGACTCTCTACACACACTCATGACACTCTACAGGCTGAAACATTCCTACCTGGAAGAAGTAATCATTTAAGATGTGATATACAACATAAAGATGAATTCTTGTAGGAGCTAGGTGAATGGACAGAAGAGGGAAGCTAAAATCAGGATAAAATTTTGAAGTTTACTTCTGTATTCTCATTGGTTACTTTTAACTATTTTTTTCCTTGATGGAGTGGAATAGTCTGGTATTATCACCACTGTAGAAACATACAGTGCTTGTAATTTGTTTCAGGAAAAATAAAGAAAAAGAGCTGTTGAATTGAATTTGTTGAATTCAAGATGCCAGCCTATTGCGTTAAGAACATCCAGGAAAAAGGAGGGAAAAGAATTAGGCAGTTAACAGCAGCGTGCTGAGTAGCCAAGTAGGGTGTTAAAACAAGAGCAGAGGGCATGCAAGGAGAACTAAGGAAGGAACCGAATATATGGGAGTAGCATTGGAACCAACTCAAGAGAGACAGGTTCTGGTGTGAGTACATTGTAAAGAAAAAGTAAAAGTTCTTATTTTGTGGAGTGGTTAAAATGTTCCTTTTCACATTCAAACAGTCTCTGTGCCAAGTAACTGTTCAACTAGGAGGGTAAGGAAGGGTATCTGAGACTTACCCGATGTGTGGCACGTGATTTGCACACATCCTTTCTCCTTTTATTCATTGATGCTTTGCTTTTTCCACCTCCCACTTCAGTGTGTTATACAGTTTTACAGATACGATGAATTAAGCCTCACATTCCCTAGTGATGTAGACCACTGTCGTGAAGAAGAGTTAAAGATACCATATAGTTCACAACAGGCTGCTTGTCTTGTAGAAGATACTTGGCTGTTACAACGATGGGTGACAATACAATACTTAAGATAGAGGGATGTATAGTTGGAATAATGACTAATGTGAAGATGGGATACGGGACAAAATATCTTGGCCAAGATAAAAATATTCTGTACAGTAATGGAGGTGCCTTATTAACATCTCTCTCTCATAAGGGCTGCAGAAAGAATTACTATTCTTGTATGACCTTTGATACTATGATTCAGATCTTTCACTGGCATTCAGTTTTGAACAGACAGAAAAGACTAGTGCTGCAAGTTTAAAGATGAAAACAAATGTCTATAGGCTAGATGTGTATTGTGCTCTTTATTTAGCACATTGGTCAGAATTAAAATTTAAGTGAATTATGCTTATGTCAGATGAGGTCCTAAAGGGTATCCTATTCACTCTCCTTTTTACTCTCATTTTTGCTGGAAATAGGGTGCTTGGGAGTCCAAGGAACAACGATAGGTGGGGGGATCATTTCCCATTACAGAAAGCAACTTTCACATTTGATAAAATAATTTGAAGATGTGCTTGCTATGGCTTTTTTTCTGTGGGTGACAGCACTGGAAGCTTTGGCATGGCGGTATATACAGAAATGCATCTGCTAGCATTGGAAGACAGCAAACTGATTATCAGTGCTGGTCCTGTTTCATGTGGAGGTGTTTCATCTTTGTTTTTACTGATGTTTAGGTTCATCTCGTTTGTGGAAAGAGCAATAAATTGGCTTATGTGTCTGAGCCAAGTACTTGTGTTTACTCTCTGACATTTGAGACTCCTCTTGTGTGCCATCCCCACTCTCTTTTAGGTAAGATTTAGAAAATCATTTGTGTGTGGAGCAGCTGGCATATTATGCCAATCTCAGAGTGTAAGTTTTTAGGTTCTTCAGGTTTGTAACTTGATATAAATTAATATTAAATATAACATATAATACAAAGTGTATTTTCAATCCCAATCATTATAACACATAGGTATTTCTCAAATAAATTGTCTGTGCTAGTATAGACCCAGGGAGTGATTTTTTTTTGTTTTTTCTTTT
>VZTL01065457.1:0-41140 GCA_013400535.1 Scopus umbretta | reverse complement strand
GGTCCTGTCACTGGGCACTACTGGAAAGAGGCTCCGTCCTTTTTACGTCCTTTCTTTAGGTATTTATTTACGTGCATTGATGAGATTCCCCTGAGCCTTCTCTTCTCCACACTGAACAGTCCCAGCTCTCTCAGCCTCTCCTCACATGACAGGTGCTCCAGCCCCTTCATCATCTTTGTGGCCCTTTGCTGTACTCTTTCCAGTAAGTCCCTTTCTCTCCTGTTCTGGTGAGCCCAGGACTGGACTCAGCACTCCAGAAGTGTCTCACCAGTGCTGAGCAGAGGGGAAAGATCACCTCCCTCGACCTGCTGGTGACACTCCTCCTAGTGCAGGATAAGGAAGGAAATGCCAAGGGGCCTTATCTTCATGTACAGAGAAACACTGATGAGCACAACATTGTTCAAAAGTCCTCCAGATTCTTCCTGCACATTTCAGCACCCATCTCATCAAAACATCTTACAAAAGACTGCAGTCAAGAGCCTAAATGTCACAAAGCTGGGGCACTCTTTGTGTTCAAAAGACGACTCTCACTCTGCAAAATTAGCAACAAGCATTTGCTTTACTGGTAGCTGACTGACTCATATGGCTGACAGTATCGCTCTCCCTGATAATGTCACCCTACAAGTCAGTTTGAATTTGAATTTTTTTTTTTAATTCTTTTTTAAAGAATTCTGAAGAAATGGAAAAAAATGGAAGACGTGAAAAAAATCAGTAACCGTTATGGAAAAGGTCCTCACTTAAATCTTAAAGAGTCTCTGTTCTGATTTTGGACGGTGACTAAGTTCATGAATCTCAAAATGTTGTATAATTTTTCTATTTCCCGAGACTTCTGGAAAAGATGTGACATTTAAGCACCTTGCTAAAGTATGGGGTTATACTGCAAATATTTACCTGCTAATATTGTTATATATCATCTGAGGATGACAACCAGACATATTTTACTAAGGATCCTTGACAAAATCATCATAATGTAACCCATAATATTCTCTAAAGGATGCTTTTATCCTTGTCCCTCAATTAACAGTAGGAGATTAGTGACTAACCTAATGCAGAGTAAAATCAATATTCTTCACTTACAAAACAGTCTCTGAAGCTTTTGTGGAGTTTCAGTTAAATATGGCAAAATACGGGCATCAGATAAAAAGAGGGGCCTGAGGTCCTTTGTCACTGACATGGAGAGCAAAGGCCTCCATGACAACCATTAGAAAAATAAGGAAAAGTGGAAAGAAAAAGAAGAGCTTCTTTAAAGTCCTAAAAACTTTTGGAAATTAGGTACTGAAACTTTGAATGGATTAACATGCCTAAACTTTCTGGATTTAGAAATTCCAAGGTTTTTTTAGATCATCATTGTATATCAGTTTTCTAAGTAAAAATGAGCTCAGATTGCAATTTCAAAAAGAAACAAATTTGTAGAAGGCTGCTAGCCAGGTGAATGTGTTTGTGCTGGTTCCTGTGATATACGTTACATTTTATGCCAAAGATTAGAAAGAAACCACAGACAGATCGTGGCATGTGTAGTATCAGTTCACAGCAGGAACTAAAGATGAAAATCTCTAGAGTCAGAGTTCATGACGAGCTCTAAGAATCCTTCCAGGTGTTTTCATGGAAATTGATATAATAGAGCACAGAGATGAAAGAGAAAATATATATTATTTTAAATCTTAGCTTTAGGGCTTAAAGCTAAGCTCAGCAGGTACTAGGAGACCCAGCACGGTTTTCAAAGCAAATGTACATCTAAAGAAAGCAATTTTTCATTAGAGTCATATTTTACACTTCATTCACTTTTTGTTTTCTTTTTTTCTCACAGTTTTCTCTTCCTACACTATCACAATCTTTTCTTCTGCTACTTCTTCTTGTGAAATAAAAAGTTTAAGCAAATGAAAAAAATTATTTCTGCTTGTGTTTGTGGCCTCTTCATTTATTGTTTCCTGACTATGTGCAGGATTCGGGCATAATTCAACTTACAACTAGACAAGCCAACAGCTCAAGCTCTTAATTGACAAAAGTAATAGTGACGTAACAGTAACAACGTAAAATTTCCTATATCAGATGCACATTGTGAGAAAGAGAGTGAAGGGACAAGTCCCATTTACACTTAAGACTTGCCATGGCATTTCATAGAGGAAACAACATTTTGAAAGCTTCAGTTCAGTGGTGATAAGATGACAACAGTTCTGTCATATTCTGATAACCATACATGCAAAAATAATGCATTCATCTGGATTTTGAGACAATATATACTTAATCTTTTATGGACTGCTCCCTACTATCTGAAAAAAGCAAGTGGACTCTGAGAGACACTTGCACCATTTCTCACAATTCTAAACAGACAATCAGATTTATACACGCAAAATTCTCCAAAAGCACAATATGCACTTTACATGGTCAGAGAGATGACTGTCATGTTTGGGTTGGTAACCTCTTGCTTGTGTGTGCAGGCAAAGATTTTATAGACAAGTATCTGGAAAAAGGTAATTATGATTCAATTCTATTACAGATAATATTTTATTGGTACTTTTGGATAACCCACTCCATGTCTGTGATCACTATAAAGACTTCCAAGATACTTGATGTTTTTCATACGGGTGAATAGTATCTTTATATCATTTGTGTTATGGACCTCTGTATTACACAGAAGAGACATATAGCCTCTAGCACTGATTAGAAAGAAATATACTAAGAAGATTTAAAAAAAAAAAAATTAGCTCTTTCTTTTTCTGTTATCAAAAAGGGATCAAATAACATTCGTTTCACCTGAACACTTTAACATAATCCAGTCCTTTGTTCAGTTACTAGCAAAACCACTTTACAACAGTTCCCTGGAATTCATTGATTTTTCCATTTGCAAGTAAACTTTTTCAAAGTTGTAAAAAAAAAACTTTAAATAATTAGGAATTGAATGCCTAAAAGAAAACCTTCGTTGAAAACACACTGAGGACAGAAACTATGATTTTATCACACTTTCCCCTGGGTTTCTGCTACCTTGGGTACCAGAACTAGAGCCACAGAAAGAGTAGTATCAGGAAACATCAACTTTGCAATAGGGAACATAGAGCAGTTCTTTCCAATTCCAGTTTTATATGAGTAGAGCACTGATATGGGGAATTTTTATTCACACACAGGACTCAACGTAGAAATAACTTTTTGTGCTCTAGTTGCATTCCAAGGGTACTTCCACCACCATATTCTGCTTGAAATAATTGCAAAGCTACGATATATGCAAAAGATTGCTTGGATATAAGCAAGGAAATGTATAGAAACACAGTGATTGCCCCCAGATGGATGCTAACAGTGTTGTGGCAAACCATAATACTGCACACTGTTTGGCAAATGCAACTACCTACCAGGTAAATTCCATAAGGACTATATGAGAAATTGTAGAATAAATGTAGAATGCATACTTTACTTCTAAGAGCAATAGAGCTAGTGGCATTCATCAAGACAGATCTTGAGGAGAAAAGAGAAGAGGAAAAAATATGAAAATGGTTTGGTTTAGGTTCAGAAAGAAAGCAAGAAATCAAATCCAAGCATGAACAAGACATTTATCATCATTATTACTGCATACTACAATGCTCCACATTTCTTAAAACCTTTCAGACAAAGATTTTGAAGCATTAACAGCCTTTCAGGAATTAATGAAGGTGGAAGGCAAGGCCACTGGAAGGAAAATTGAGTTGTACAGCAGTTACGGAATTCATGAAAGGTCAGGCACTGAACTGGTGACATGTGGAAATAAAAGCATGAAGTTTCCATTCCAGCACCCTCATCTCACTCCTATACTTCATATAAAAGTTTTGCTGCTTCTCACGGACATTCTGGCAGAAGCTGAGGGACTTAATAGAGCAAAGCAGTACAATCTGCTGGGTTTTTTTAAATCTTATTTTCTGCCTCACCATTTTTTTTTAGGAAACAAGACTGAGTAAAATTCCCTGTAAAACTGTTCTTGCTTCAGTGTCAGCTGGACAGCTATACACTATCAATCCTTTAGCCATGTGGTCAGTATGACCAAGCAAAGTAGAATCTACCAAAATAAGGGGGATCCAAAAAAATTTTTGTTCCCTTTGTGAAACTAACTGCAATGTATATATATATATACACACATAAACTTAGATACAGATTTAGATAGATACAGATCTGGTTTTAAGTTGAACATTAGTTAAATTACTGTGTGTCTCCACTAAGCATGTCTAACTGGCCACTTTCCCACTAATGATCCCCTTCACTGTCCTGAGCTGAATTTAAAAAATAAAAGCAAGTTTAAGTCACACAAACCAAGGCTCCTAGTGACGCCATGTAACATGAGCACTGTTGCAGCCATATATAACACAACAACCAAGCTCTGTTCGGATGTAGTGCTGAGCAATCCAACCACATTAGCCATTTCTGCTGACTGCTGATAACTGGGAGCACTGGACCACAGAGCTGCCCCATGAGTCTGTGAGCAAGAGAAGCTGCATTCATATACTGGGAACAGTGGATTGCTGTAGCTGGCAGGAAGAAAGTCAATTGTAAGGGCCAGGAATAAAACCTCAAAATGCGCCATGTATCTTGAAGGCTCACAGAATCATCAAAACTTTTTCATGATTAAGTGAGTCAGATCAGTCCCCTAATTGTCTGTGGTTTGTCTGTCATCATTTTCATATATGTCATGATTACTTTGTAAAAAGTTACACATTTGAAAAGCTAAACCCTTTATTAGGGGGCAAGCCTACACCACATATTATAAAAGCACATGGAACAAACCAAAACAATTTTCAATTTTCAGCTTTTCAATGAAGTCTAAATGGCCTTGCCCGCTTGAACTGTTCACATTAAACAGCAAGCACAAGGGACTGTCATTTGCTCTTTGTATGTTGCCAGGTCAATCTCCAGAAATTTTCTGCAGTATGCAAGACCTATGTTGCATGTACTAACATGTATCTTAATTTTTAAAAATTAAAGAAGATGAATTATCTTCAAGACTAATGCATTGGGGTTAATTTAAACACGCAGTGCCTGCTGGGTCACTATTAGAAAATATGTCACAATCATGACAGATAATATTGACTGCAATTTCCACACCCAGGACTCTGGCTGAATCTAATTTGCTATGTGCTTCCACAGCAATGAACTACCAAATTGTAGTGAGACACTTACTGGCATATCTATGAGGTGTATCATAAGCAGTCTTGCATTCAGCCACCAGTAATGTGTGTCAGTAGACTACATATTCTCAGCCTGCTGTGGCTTATTGCTATTTAAATAGGTCTCATATGTGTAGTTATAATGCTTAACTGCCTTCATAAATGTTTGGAGATCTACAGGAGGAAAGGCCATGTGTCTTCAGGACTGCTCTGCACAAGCAAGAGGCCCATTGCATGGCCACTCATGATTGCTGGGGGCGAGTTCTATGACCCAAAGCATCACTGGGACTTACCCACACTTCTGAAAAAATATAATAGCTACTATTAGCTTCACCAGAGAACCTGGGGATCCTGTTACTAAAAGGTAATGCAAAGAGGTGGTGGATGGCTTAGCCACAGTCCTGAATTTTGAGAATAAGCAGCTAATGCTGTAAAATAATGCATCAGAAATCAGTAATGGATAGTCAGCCAAATTCTGAGTTCACTGATACTCCAAGCAACTCAAGTGAAGTAATGAATTTACACTTGTCCCAGCAGATGAGATCAGCACTGGGCCTATTTAACAGAGCAGATTCCCAGCTGGTGTTATTGTCATAGCTCTGTAATTATCAGTATTGGTTGATGTTCTGACTGTCTGTAGCTTGAGTCATAACGCTAGTGTGTTGACAACTCTTTACCATTCAAATAATTTAGCTGATCAAGACAAACTATTGGTCCACTCATACTTGTCTTTATTGCTTCTTAGGGTGCAATCCTTATTTAGGCTGGTGAGTGGAAATCAGTGGTGTATCCCTGTCATTATTGACATCAGTGGTGAGGTCACTGATAGGAATACATGTGGTATTGCCATATACTCTTAGCCCAGCAAAGAACAGCTTCTTATAAATACACGTCTTTACCTCATTGCTTCTCTCAGTTGGATTTTCAAGTTGTAATGATGGAGCTTCGCACAATCAGGAATATTTACTATGGTTTGTCGTGCCTGCAAGCATACAGACAAGGTGTTCTGCTTCACGAAAAATATTTATTTTGGTTACTTGGATTACTGCCTGCACAGGAAACGATGAAACAGATGTCAGGGAGCCGGATGAGTAATAGAATAATTTTGAAGAGTGATCTGAGCTGCTAAGAAGATGACACTTGAGAGGTCAGAATCACAAAACATTTTCCACTTTCTTTCCTTCTGAACTCAGAGCTTGAAGCATAAGTTGTGTGTGATTCAGCTTTGTTGAGCTGGCGTGGTCAGTGCAGCTATTGTTTAGATCTGTTCAGCCATTATGAAGGTCCTCAGCAGAGCCATTCCAGGGGGAAAAAAAAAAAAAAGAAAAAAAAAAAAGAAAAAATATCAAAAAAGCAAAAGCAGGGAGATGTATTACAGCTAGAGAAACTGTTTCATGTATTGTTGTGCTGTTACAGACACAGATTTAGCACAGAGGCCAAGAAACCATTAGCTACCCAGCCCATCTCCAGCAGCACAGCCTGCACCGCACAGCTGTGCAAGCTTCCCCCTCCCTCCCATTTAGTGAAGAGCAGAAGTCAGGGCTGTCCTAGTGCTAAGTGGATGTTGAATCATTATTTATGTTACAGTGATAATGACAGCCCTTCTCTGTCCAGACAGGGAACCTTCCCTCCGCCCCAGTGCTAGCTGTTATTATTTCTGCTCCAATCTGGGAAAGTGGGGCACCCGCACCTGGAGGAAGCCGCCTGAATTCGCAAGGGAAGGTTACAACAGGAGGGGAAGCCAGTGTCATCTCAGTCCCCAGGCACCGTGATCACAAAAACATCTTCGAACAGAAGTTTGTAAAATTGGCAGCTCTTTACCCAGGTGTAACTGGCCTAGGTAATAACTGTATCTGGGATAAAAGGGGCACATACAGACCCCTCCGCCCTCAACATGCTGAGCAGCCAAAATCCAGAGAGCACAAGAGGGTACAGCGCAGCTGAAAGGGCCCCCCAAATGTCCAGAAAACGAGTGCCCCCCCCCCCGTGGGTTCCTCACGGCAGGCATGCCGTAACACTGTACCAGGGGCAAGTGGTAGCTGCAGTCACAGGACTTCTGTGACAGTATTGCCACAGCATTAAAATGCAAATAGCAAAGTATTCAGTTACTCTGCTTCTATTACTGTACATTGCAAGTTTTCTGTAGACAACAATTAGTAGACTTTCTGGGGACGTTGTATCTCACACTGAAAGCTCTTTGTTCCAGCAAGCAAGCAAGCACAGAAAACATCTTCACTTGTGCAGCTAAAACTGTGTCTAATCTAGAGAACCTGGACACTATCAGGATCAAGCCACAGCACAGCCCAACAGGACTGAAACTTTCTATTGAAGTAGGATGCTGCCACCTTCGGACCAAACTGAGGGTTAGCAGAACCCCCGTGGAGGTAAAATGCTCTCTGAAAAACGGGAAGCCAGAGGAAAAGGCAGGAAACAACGAACGTCTCAATGCTGTGACAATAATACTTAGTTAAAGGTTTTTCTGCTAGAACACGCACCCTTGAATCATAAGAGAGAGTGCAGAATAAACTATGACCGAGCTTCCTTGAGAGCTTAACACTTACTAGTTTTTACACTTCTGTACAATGTTATTTTCTTATAAAGGCTTATAAAACACTTCAGAATAAGCACATGGATTCTTATAAATAAAGGCTTATAAAATGCTTTAGAATAAGCACATGTAGGTTCTGTGTATTGCTACTTGGCACTGAGAAGTCTTTGTCTTGAGGTGAAAGAATAGAAATGAGAAGGAATTGCAGAAGACTAAAAATTAGTTGTTCAGACCAGATTTGGGCTGACACATGGAGCTTGGCATGTTTTATTGCTCATTACAAAGATGGCATGGATTTCTTAATAGGTATAAGTTACATGAGCAAGATCAAAGAGAAGAAAAATTTAAAGGATTTTTTTTTCCTCAGATAAACCATGGGAAAAGGACAGCCTGTTTTTTTCTTTTCACCCTCACCTAAGAGAAACTCCCTGGATTCCTCTGGTATTTGTACAAATTTCAGGAATCGGGCAGAAACTTGGAACTATCCATGAGAAAGCCTTTTCCCTCAGCTTTGAGATTTGAGTGCCCTTCTCTGCCAGCTTCTTGGCAGTGTGACTCCATTGGAGTCAGGATCTCAGCAACTCACCAGCCAAAACCTTCCAGAGCCATCTGTAAGAGGAGCTTCTAAAAAGTGGAAGGGGCATACAGCAAACTTAAGGAAGCCTCCAGCTATATTTGCTTTCTTAAGTATTTCCACAGAGGTAGGATCTCTGCATACACTCTGCACGTGATAGCCCAGAGAACTCTCATGCGTGGTTCAGGACAACAGAAGGACGATCATGCCACAGACACAGCTGTCACCCTGTGCAAATCAGGCAAAAAATAAGCAATCAAGGTTGTTTTGGTGGTGTAGATCAACAGAGGCCAGCAGAATACCACACATGGTCAGGACCTCAGAGTCCACAAGATGGTACTCACAGCACTGTCCAAAAAGGACCTGCTACATAAATCCCAAGCGCTGCTTCCCAACAGGCGCCAGAGCACAGTACTTAGCTGTAAGATCAAAGCACTCTGTTCTGTAGCTCAGCACAGGGAGCAGCCTGTGCCTTCCAAAGAAATACAGACAAGTTCCAATACTGGATTTCTTTCTGAAAATTAGAAATATATCTCAAACCTCACAGGCAAGGCTTTGCAAAAAAACTTTCTATGTGGCCATAAATACATTTATAAAATACAGTATTTCTTAGCAGGATTTCTTAATGATGACTTTAGCTTGTTCTCAGACTTCAGTTATGCTGGAAAAAAGTTAGCATAGCAAAGATCAGGCTGCATGAAAGCCTGCACCAGTCTTTTTATGTGCAGGAACACATCAAAGGGCTTCAAGAGGTTTAATAATGGAACTATGACAGCCTGAAGAATAAACAGAATTTGAGTGGACAGATGCACAGGACTTAGAGCTTAATCTAGGAGTCTGCGACTTGCTGAAAGGAGCCAATATTAAAGTAATTATGCATTTAAAACAATTACTATTTATTCTTCAAAGAGTCATGCTCAAGTGAAGTAACCCATTTTAAATTATTTCTGGTAATTGCATTGCATCCCCAAATTATATGTCTACATACTCTTTGAACTAGGCTTTCCAAAAAACCCAACCCACCCCTGTATTTTTGCTTAAAGATTATCCCCCACCTTGAATATTTTCCCTTTAGCTTATCATTTCCTGCAAGTGTAATATAGGGTGTTAAGCCTGAGTAAGTACCACTAATTTTAGTTTCTGAATCTAGGACAGAAGTCGGTTTAACAAGAACAATTGCAAATGTCCAGATTGTTCACTTGCCATTGACTTTTGACAGTCTGTAAAATCCATAAAAGTATCAAGGCATTTCTGTTAAAATTGTGGTAGCTCACCAACACATAATTGCACTTAGCAAAATGACTGAACACAAACTTAGGAGGGATCATTGTCCTGCTTCAGACAGCATACAGTAAGTTTCCATTCAGGAACCTCAACACACAAAATCTGATTTAAAGTAATCCCCAGGGCATCCACCATTTCTACTGAGACATAATCACATTATTATTGTGTACCAGAACCTAGGGAGCAAACCCCATCATGTATACCTTCTACTCACTAGCTGGGACAGTAGTGTAAATTTTACTTCTAAATATAATTAACACAGTTAATGATCAGTTTGTGGGGAAATTTCCAGTGCTACACTTAAGAATATATCCTGTTCATATATACATACAGAGGCTAATTTTAAACTAGCTAGCTGTAATATTGCTGGCAGTGTAACTCTAGCAGAACAGGCTTAGTACAGACTCTCCTCCATGGAACTAGGGTCATTTTGGGCAGCTGATCTATGCGAAGATCCAGCTTACTGCCACCTATGCTGCTAGCAGTACCCACTGCTAGCTAGTTGGCAGCTGGCTCAGTGCTACATGAGCTGCAGTCCCACTAGGAGATTCATATTCACAGTGAGCACAGTGCTGATTCTAAATGCAGTGGTTTGGTTTGCTGCAGACAGGACACCGCTCCTCCCAGTCTGCCTTGATTCTACCAGACCTACTCATTCTACCCAGACAGTAACTCCTCACTCTCTCCACACCTTGTCACACTGCCCATCCTCTTTTGTTCTATCTTGAGGCTGTCTCTAAGGCTACATTTATCTCACACAGGCATGTGCTAGCTAAGCTAGTTGTCTCTTCTACCTATACCTTCTACCAAAAGAGAAAGATGAGCATCTCCAGAGAGGGAATGTTACATCTACCTCAGACCCTATCTCAGGGAAGGGAGACCTGCTCATTGAAGAGTAGCTTCCACAACACAGAAAGGCTTTGAAGCAAGATTAAAGAGACTTACTTCTGTATCATTTTCATTACTGTTTTCTAAAGTAAGGACAGAATTCCCCTACCTATAGACAGACCACAGATGAGGTGCTTAGACTAGTTCTCTGGAGCTGAATACAGTTGCCTAAACATTGGCATCTAGTGAGATTTGAGTTGCCGCAGGGTATCTAACACATCCTATGGCTTTGGCAGATATGACAGAGGATGTGTAAGAAGCCTGCTTCATCCTGGTATGGTAGCTAGCAGCCACGCTAGATACCATCACAAATTGTATAGAAGCCTACACTTATGCAGTTGAAGAGAGCCTCTACTGTTTAGGCATCCTAGAGTTAGTTATGACTACTCCCATGCTTATTTTCTAAGAACACATCTTCACTATTCAAAGAGTGTGTGATTTCCATTTTCTGGGTAACTAAAGCCTGTGAACAATCTATCTTGCAGCAAAACCACAGTCTGAAGTGGGCACTTCCATTTTAGTGTGGGTAAGCCTGCTGATGACAATTATGTGTCATGGACCTCGCAGTGACACTAGAATTACTGGGCTTTGCTTGTTGTAACCTCTGGATAGATAACATGCTTTATTTACCTTGGATAAAAAGCGTGGCAATGAGCTCTAAGTATTTACTGGATATCTTATGAGCTACTTGTATGTTAGTTCGTGGTCTATTACAGAATGTAATTAATATGGGCGTAAAACATAAATATTTGAAGCCCTGATAGCATCTAGACCTCTTTAGGAACTGTTAAACCCTTATTAGAAGACATTTCCTTACTTGATTTCCTAATTTAAAATACTTCAAGACCAACCTATTTCCCAAGTTCCTTAAAATTTCCTCATAAATGTTCTGAGTGCCATCTCAAGCTGTTTGCCATTTTTTAAGTAAGGAAACTTCAAGCAGTCCATTACTATATTCCATGACACTATCAGCCATCTGATATCTAGGGGCCTTTTCCATGCATATGGAAATTTTCTCATCAGTCTCCTACTTTAATTCACTCTTCCTCTTGAAAGCACTTAGAAATATCTCAGCATCATCCCTGTCTTTATCTTGAGGTAAAAAAAAATAGGATCCATACTGCCTGAGGAATTACGCATGGGGTAGATGGCTGTTCTAATTCGTCTTGTAGAGCTGGCTCCTTTTCTTGGTCACCTAGTTTTCTCTCAGGAAGTCATCTCCCATCTTCTACATCTTTGTCTAACCTCAAACATGGTCAGTCACCAGCACCCCTGTATGGGATGAAGGGATCTTCCCAGCACCTCGATATCCTGGTGGCCCATTCCAGCTCCAGGTGTCCAGCAAGTTTGGTGGGTCACACTAGCAAATGTGTCCTCCTGCCTGAGGTCACCTCTGACCCTAGAACAACACGGCTTTCCCAGCACTTCAGGCAAGCAGGCTGTGGCCTTTTTAGTTCTTTATAATTCAAAGTCCTGTCTCTCAACAATTCCTTGAACTGATCTTTCCTGTGCTGTTTATAATTCATTTTTTTCCATTCTGTCCTTTCCTTCTGCCTTCTGGAAAAGTACACAAGAAAACAAGCATTTTTCTCTTGCTTTTTCTTGCAGCAATACTGGGTTTTATTAGTACTTTTTTTTCCATTAGTCAGCCAGTACCCATTAAAATGGCCTAAATTCACTGCTTTGGCTTCCTAGTGAGAAAGTGTTGCATGTGGAGTCCAGAGCTAACTTGCCCTGTGGAAGAGGTGCAAAGGGTTTCTCTGGGTCCTGAGGGCAGCCCCAGCCTTGTCTGTCCCTGCCTAGGCCCCCTGAGGGTCCCCCCACCCTGCCCACAGCCCAGGACCCCATTTCAGCCATCCATTCCTGCCCCAGCAACACCACAGCAGGGTCAGTCTCCAGCTCCCCACCACCCTGCCCAGCAGTGAGCCCATTGGTAAGCCACCCCATCCTTTTTCCTCAAGGTGAAGGTGAGAGGGGAGCATCTCAGAGGAAGGGGCCGGCACAGGACACCCTGCAGGCAAAGACACCGGAAAACACCTCCCAGGCAAGCAGTGCAAATAAGACTGTTTATTCTCCTTTGGTACCATGTCATGCTGGGTTTTTTTCCATCCTTTCCAGCTTTTGACTGAATGACCAGGAAATGAGTGGAATTTCCTTTTCTTTAGTTAACTACTATCATTACCGTGCTCTGGACAATCAGGGTCTATCATGTAGACTGTTATTCAAGGGGATGTTTGGGACATGCACAGTCAACTGTATCTCAAATAAATGTGGCTATATTGGTCTACCTAGCTCAGTGTAGCTCCATGTCCCACCTCTAACTGATCAACGATGATATCTAGGAAAGGGCTATAAGGAAAAAGTATCGAGAGATACTTAAACTTGTGGCTTGTGAAAACATCTGCCTTAGGACATCATAAGCCAGAAGTTGCACCCACATCTTTGCACTTAATACCTCTAGGGGAATTTTTTTTTACATTAATTCATCCAGTTGGTTTCTGAATCCATTGGCATTTTTGGCCTCCACGATATTCTGAGTTCCAAGATACAACTATGCATTGCAAGAAATACTTTTGCCTGCCTTTAAGCTGTGTCTAGTGTTCACTGTTGTCCTTAGAGTTCACACAAAGGTAGTAGTTATTTGACAGCACAGCTGGGAACTCATAGGTAGGATGAAAACTGCCTCCAGCTCTTTTCAGCTTGGTCTACATCAAGGACCGATGCCATTTATGCTGTGTTTGTGAGACTCAGTAGCTAATAGAGCATCCCACTTCAGAGGAACTCTGTTCTTTCTAAAGCAAAAACTACTGAATTTTCAGATTGAAGCATCAATTTTATATCCTAATATCATCCTGTCTGAGGAATGAGTTCAGATCTACTGCCACGGATACACATAGAAACTGGGACATGATAAGCAACAAACATGACTTCTGTCCTCAAAATTTCATTTCTCCAGTAACACCCCATGTAATCACACATTGTGCATACACTGGAAAAGGGAGTAAAGGAATCGCCCTAAAATAACATACATGTAGAAAACCTCTTACTCAAATACCTAAGCAGGTGCAGACCAATAAATACATAAATTTCATAAAAAAGTCATAAATACAGATTGAAAACCTGCAGACAAGGAAGGCTATAAGGGTGGGTAAGAAGTAAAAGACTCTGTGAAAATGTTACTGTAACGGCTATCTCTACTGCAAATAAATGAATTTAAGTCCTTATTGTCCCAATAAAAAAGAAACATGCTAATCCAATGATTTCCAAAAAATGAAGCCATGTAATGTTAAGATTGCAGTTTAAGAATGGTTGCTTCTTTTTTGTCTTTGATTTTGGACATGAAAGGATTGTTTTCTCCTAGTATGAAAACGTACAATGATGTGGTACTCTAGAGCACCTGTTTATAATTCATGAATATCATTGCTTCTCTCTGATGGTGCTCACTTAGTAAGGATATTGTGCTCTTGTTAACATTATTTCAGCTCTGTTATTTAGTCACTGATTAAGCATCCTTTAGGCTCATTTCCACAATTGTATAACAAGAAGAAATCTGTGTAAGTATCAATACTATGTCAAGTGAAGCCAAAAGTTTTTGCAGAGCATACCAATATCCTTTGTACAAACCCAAGATATCTGCACTTCGCTGTCGGCTGAAGCAAATAGTATGGCTTTTGCAGACTCCTCTCCTCTCCCTGCCTAAAGAAGAGCAAAGTCAAACTGTGAACCCATGTCTTGAGCTGCTCAGTTCAGCATTTCTGCTAATATCTTAAGCTGTCTCAGCAAAAAGTGTGCATGAGGGTTCAGCCAAGCTTATTTCATATGTAAAGTGAGGTTCAGAACAGTCCATGTACAAAAAAAAATACCTTTGCTCCAAGGCCAGTAAGTGATGTCGTTCAGTACCTGTCATTACATCTAAAACACTTTAAAGGCGGCTGACAAATATTCTTGCTCTGTGAGCCATATAACAAAATCTTCATCTGTCTGACATCCACATATACCACACTCTTTGAAGTGGTGAGAAGGAGGAAATCATGGAATAGCTCACAAATGGGACAGGGTAATGGTTCCATAGGGTACCACTGTAAGATTAGGCTGGGAGGCTGGGAATGCCATTGCATCCTCAGAGTTCCCACAGAGTGTTTGCTGGATAGCACCTGATGATTCATTGCCTCCCATAGTAAAAACAGACAGTGCCTTGGAGGTGCACCTGAACTATGTATGAAACATGCTGCAGTTCAAAAAAATGCAAGCGGACAACCTCTATTTTAAAGTAAAGGAAAGACTGAGGTTTACAGTCAACTTTTTCAGTGCTTAGAAAATTATTTTAGAAGTTTAAATATAAACAATTTTCCTTTTTAAAAAAAACCAACTTTTAAAATCCAAACTGTCTCAATTCCAATTCAATAGTTATTTTTCTGCAGATTTCTTCTGGGAAAAAAAAAAAATCATGGATATATATTAAGAGACAAAACCATGCATTCTAGTGACTTTACAGATAGCTTTTAGACAAGGCAATTTTCATGTCTTTACAAGCACAGACTTTCAAAGCAAATGCATTGCGATGACTCTATGAGCAGAATATAGTTGTATCAGTTATACAGCGTGCCTTGTGAAAGATGCTTTAACCAGAAGGTTAGAGGTTCCTGTTACCCATACTGAGTGCTCTTCTTTCGCCTGCATTTATAAGCAAGATGAATGAGAATGATTTATGAACAGGACCTTTTCTTTTTTCTACTCCTGTGTGCTCGTATGCTCATGCTTGTCTCACATCCAGCTTGACAAGCCAAACATCTTAGCCCACAGTTATCTTCTCAGAGTTTCTTAGCAAAAAATTGAACCTCATCATCTGAAACTGAGTTGCTTAGAATAGTACCTACAGTCTTGGCAGGTGAGAGGTGAGACACGTTTGTCAGGGAACTCTAGGAAACTGGACTTGTGATCCTGCTGTTCCTGGTTGGAGAATAATAAATGTTTCCCCAAGCAGCTGCCTTCTCACGCATTCTGACACTGCTGTCTGGCACCAGCAGTTCAATTTTCCCTGTCTCTAACACAGGTAAGCTCAATTATGGTTTCACGGTTCCACAGCCATTTTGCCAAGAGCCTGCTGTCATAGGTGATTGACTGCTTTGCCTCTATCCAGAGCTGGCCTTGCCTCTTGCTCACATAGGAGGTAGCCAAAGAACTACCACTCCCTGACTGCCAAGCTGTGCCCTCTGTCCCTTATCCATTCGCATAGTAAAAACAAAATGAAACAAAAGCATTGCCTGTCTCTTTACAAGAAGTTTTTCACAGTAAGCAATAATAAAAACCCCATCCGTTTGTAGATACTGTGTTTGTTAGCATATACACTGCCACATTTTACTGCCATATTGCCATACTATACTTTGGTGCCATACTGGCTACTCCTTGTTTGGGGATCAAAGCAGTTTCAGAGTAAGAAAAAAGCTCCAGACTATTAATTTGAATGTGGGAACATTTATTTATTCTTAAACACATCTCAGAATCACTCACTCCAAGCTGGCTGCTCTGTCATAACACAGACATTAGAAATAGCATATACCATATCAGACATGGCAGAAGTATCTTCACTCAGCTTCTTTGTGGAAGCCAAATAAATCAGCTTTCCTGATGGTTTAAATCACAGCAGAAAGAAGATATACTTGAGGGACCTGGAGAAGAGGTGGGCCTCCCTGTGAATTCAGCTTGAGCGAGTTGGTATGAAGTGTGCAAGATCTGCCCGGTTGACCTTGAATGAAATACTTGGATAAACTGCCAAAAGCTTAGAGAAATAATTTTTCACTTTGCCTATAAAAATATTCCAAAAGCCAAGAGAGAAGCTGTCAATGACACTACCTTTCTCTGGGCTACCACCTATGAAGTTCTTGTCAGTGAAAAACACAAAGCAGTTTTTATGCACAGTAGCTACACTGCAACCATATTCCAGTCTCCCGTCAATAACAGCACCTCCACAGCCACCATGAGCAGAGGTGACATTGAGAATTTGAGTAGATTACAGATTTATAATTAAATGCAACATGAATAAAACAGTCCTTTGGCCACATGGCCAGCTGTATCCATCCACATACTCAAGCATACTGAAATCACAACTCCTAGGAATTTTCCAGAGTCACAAACATATTGCTTTGGAAGGAGAAGATTGTAAATGGCTTCTGCCACATGTGTAATGAAATAACCAAATGCCAGAAATAACCAAACTTCTAAGTAAAAAATTAACTGAAGTTCTTCAACACTATCTAGTTGTTCCATAAAACTTTCTGACTATATTATGAACCAAAGAACATAATTTAGGAAACATCTTAAATTTTTCCATGCAGTTTGCTTTCTGAGAACATAAGCTTTACAAAATTACTCAAGGAATTTCAGAGCGAAGAATGAATACTATCATTGTCAGGAAGAGTGTCTATTTTTTTCTCTATAGTCAGATAGTAAGCACAAGTGGTTGTACTAATTATAGACTGATATTATGCTGTTATCTCAGCTGAACAGATCAGAGTTCAGCCCATGAGCGTATATCCACCAACCCTGTAGATATATAGAGTTACTGAAAGCACATTCTAGATCAATGACATTGATCAACGATCCAAAAACTGAGTAATTAAATCATTATCTACCTGAAGCTGCAGTCATACAGCAGTCTGAGAGAGCAATCTCATCACCGTGAGAGGCATCAGCAAGGAAACAGCTACAGATGATAACTCTGGATCCCTTTCTACACCTGGATCAAAACACTCCACTCAGAGGCACTGCTTTCACTTGAATTTCTCTCACACACTCAGACCTGGAGTTACACACACAGCAATTAAAATTAGAGTCCTTCACAGGATGTGTGCATTTCATGATTGCTTCAACAGTTATTTTTTTAGGACAATTAAATGTCTGACTTTCTAAGTGGATTCTGTTTTATTTCAATTTCTTACAACAAATTAATCAAATCACTAACAAGTTAACAGCTCTTTTTACTCCTCATTGTGCTTTGTTTGACATACTGTGTTTTAATTGCTCTGAGAAAGCAAAAGGACCTTTTGATTTTGTTTCAACCCAGCAAAACTAATAATTAACCTCCATTGGTTCCCTCTCCTTACACCAGCTTTAACTCTGTAGACAACACATGTTTTAAAAAGTGGAGTAGGTGGGCCAAATGCCTTCTTCCAAACACTTCTCAGGAGTGCCACATGCTGTGGTTGTAGGAAAGCTGGATGAATGCTCTTTGAAAGCTTTTGCTCTGAATCTGTAACAAGGCACAACAATGGCTCCTTTCCAGCAACTCCCTATCATATTCCATTCTGACAGCCATTTTCCAGCTATATCTACAACTAGGATCTGTAACTTGAACAAGGAAAGAACAAAAAAGATGCTAGAAGATTAATGATCTTTGGAACTATATCACCACAATCCCAGCTTCAGTCACCATAAAAAGAAACACATGAACAAAATCCATATATCATGTTGGCCCAGTCACTGAATATGCTTTCTATAAATTTCAGAAAAATAGCATGAGGCTAACTTGGGTCTCTAAGCACCATCCTGAAAATCAGCTACAGCATATCCAAGAATCTTCTCAGAAATGCCCCTTATGATGCAGAACTTCCTCCCAAATTATCCATTCCCACAAAGAGAAGTAAATGTTCTTCACTTGAGCAAAGAATCATCGCAAACTCAGTTTTGCTAGTATGACTGCACCAGCCGATGTGTCTGAGGGATGCACACTTGCCTCATTTTCCATACAGTCTGTCCTCACAGAGAAGCTCTAGCTGTGCAGTACCTGATAATGCCGAATACCTGGAGCATCTCTCAGTAGCCCACAAACAACTTCCCAGATGTCTACATTGATCTCAACATCCGAGCTTTTAAGATGTCATATAAGTACCCAACCTAGAATGCAATGTGGACCAGTAATGACATGATGCAGGGTAAACAGAGCTGCCCTTTATGCTTTAATTTTAATCTTTTGCATTCTTGCCACTTTATGCTGTAGGCGAGATATCTGCCCCACCTGACACTTCATCTCTTCCCTCTTCTAGAACCAGGGAGTCCAGCAGGGAGGATTCAGCCAGTGTTGCCAAGACTTCTGTTCTATCTAGACCTGAGCATGTGAGGAACACATGTCAACCTGGACTAAGGATCTGAGAAAGACTTCAACTTTCATCCAGATTAATCGGGAGTGAACGTGCTCCCCACAGACCATGGCTTCATAGGTAGCAATGAGCCTATCTAAGGAGGCTGCAATCTTGTTCCTTTTCTGACCTGTCTTCCTCCTCTCCTCCTCTGCTCCTAGCCATGAAGACCCAGTGTCTCCTGCACATCCACTGGACCCTGCCATGATTTGACCTTTATCTGCCATATTAGTAAGGTAAGTTGTCTCACATTTGACCCAGAGCTAGAACAAGCTAGGCAATGGGAGCCTAAACCAGAAAGCTACAAGGAAGGGAAGTAGGAGGGGAAGGAGACCTTTCCTATTCCAGTGGTAATGAGCTAGTAAATGAGTACACTCTGTACAACTGTAGCCACTGAGTCCAGGTCTGGGTGACTCTGACCTTGTGGTAAAAGCAAAGGCCTTTCTCCAAACTTCTAGTCTGTTGGGCTAAAAGATATGAATGGTGATGGAATTTAAACCCATTTATTAACATCTAACACTAAAAGACTTCCCCAGTAAGCCTTCTCTGTGCTTGACAACTACCCGGTGTCCATGCACCACAGATAAAAGTAAGTTTCATCATGTAACTCCAAATTAAAAAGCCAGTGGAGAGAGTATAGTGTTTGCATTTCAGAGGCAGTTTAAATTACAAAAATGTACTTATTGTGGAATACCCAAAGACTACCCCCATCTCAGGGAAAGAAAGTGGGAAATGAACCTTCAGAGAGGGTATTCAACAGCCTGAATCAGTCAAACCTGCACCACAAATGCACAAGCATCAGAGCTCATATTTAAAATTCAAAGCATACAAGTGTGTAGGAAGATCTATCATCCTCCCTGGCATGCAATACCTTTGAAATAGTAATGCCTACATAGTAAATATACTACTGTGCTGTGTAGCTGCTCAAACCCAGGCTAAAAATCGTTTGTTAGTAAAAGCGATAAAATTGCACTGCTGGCATGAACATACTAGGAAATTCCAAAGTATGTTTTAGCAATCAGAGATTATTTCTCGCATCAAAGATCTCAGTCCATAAAAGGCTTATGACATACAAGAGAAAAAGAAAACCTAATTAAATTGTCTGGGAAGTCAGAACAACAGGTGGCGTAATTACTCCCAATTAACCTTGCCCAGGAACTCACATGCAAGGTGGACATACACAAACAAATCCGTGTTGTGGATAGCTTCTTCAACTTAAAACAGAAGCAAATAACACAACAGAATTAGGTGGCATTCTCATCCTGCTACAACTAAAAAACATGTATGCTGAATGTCCTCCAGACTTACTCCTTCCTGTGATTCACCTTCTCTGTTAACTTAAACACTGAAACTTAAGCTTTCTCCAAAAGCTTAGTGGTTCCTATACCTGTCCTGTTAAGACTTGTCCGTTCTCAGTCCTCTTTGCCCTTGGACCCCTTTTAGCTCCAAAACTGGAGTTACATGAACACAGTGGTCTGATTTCATTCAGACTAACAAAATTATGGGTCTTTTATATCAGCACATTCTGGGCAGCTGTAACCTTATCAGATGCTAAATCTACATTGTTCAAGATGAACCAAACTGCAAAGTCTTTTTAAATAAAGTTCCTAAGGAGACAGTCCAGTCAAGATAAGCAAAATCAATAAGGCCACACATTCAGCCTTGCAACAGGTCAGCTTCTGAGCTGCCTCCTCTTTTTTCACATCTCACTGAAAATGGACTAGTGTACACCAGGGATGGGAAGCAGGATTAGGGGATGATCTACACTGCTTAGTCAGAAGTTCCTTATCTGTCTAGGAAACAGGCATTTCTACCAAGAAAAGCTCATGATGACAGAGAATAAAACCCACCTAAATGTATATTGACATCCTGCCTAATGTGTCTCCCCAAAAGATTATAAATTACTCTTGTAATGGCACCCCAGGCTTCAATAAGAATTAGCAACCTAAAAGAAAGATGCAGCAAAGCTTACCTCAGAGGAAATATGTACCTTTTTGCTGTGAACTGGGATGATACGTCAGTTCTGTCTGCCGCCACTATTAGTGCAGAAAGAACATTAAGCGCCCTATACTTTACAGTAAAACATTTTTCTCTGGTATTTGTGACCTATCACATGGAAAAATCATGTGTGATTTAAATTTGTATACAAACCAATACACAAAAGTGGTGTGTGCAAATAGGTAGGTTATTTCAGTTTCATGTGCATGAGGCTATGCAAATTGGAATTAAGCTAGAGGAAATTTCCATAGAGAATTCTACCCTGCAAGTGCTATCACCAAGAATACCTGACAAGTACTCGACTGGAAACTGCAGCTACAATTAGAAAGAGACAGGAAGAAGTCATTTCTCAAAATACAAAATTCGAGTTATCAAGTAGCATAGAAATATTTCTAGAGTTGCTGTTAATCGTGTTGCATTCACTTCCAGTAACACACAACTGCTCACAATACCAGTAGAGTAGGCAGACCACATAGAGGAAAACATAATTTGATTATTTTCTTGTTGGATTTAATTCTCGAACATTTTCAATGTTTCTGCTGTGATCAGTCTAAAGATTAAGCATTTCCAGCAGCCGTAACTTTTAATACTTGTAAGAGTGGGTTGGATTGCATGCAGTTTAGAGGTGTATGTAGGGTTTATCGACACACCTGCCTGAGGAGTGATACGAGAAGCTTCATATATTGTTTTCAGGCTTAGCTGCTCAGTGTGTTGAGTACCTTCTCACACCCCAGTGCATCTCAGATCGCTGCCTGCTGAGCCTTTCCTAGAACATCCTCTGAACCAAGTTGTGGGAGACACATTGCTGGAGAGGAACTGCTCCAAGGAAATTTTTCCCCCTTGTTTATTGACTGGAAAATTAAGAGGGAGACCAGGGACCTAACATCTTTATCGGACCACTTGCCTTCATTCTATTTTACAATAAAATTACCATTCACTGTAATTGACACACACAAAAGAAAACACAACAGTTTATAAAAGTTACTGCACTGATTTTTTTTATCATTACTGTTACTTTTTAACATCATTGCACTGATTTCTAATAAAAGCAAGATGCTAGGGTAAGATTCAAATTACATGCAGTGGCTCGGGTTAGCCCTTCTCTAGAGGATAGTGGATTGCCTCAAAGCAAAGGAAGGAAAGTATTTGGCCAGCATTCTAAAGGAAGGTGCTCTGAGAAAAGCAAGTTAGTGAAAATAATTTTTTAAAAAGTCCTAGCAGCATTACTTATGCTAAAACTTAAGGAAAAGCCATAGATACATACTGTTTTTAGGAACTGTACAGTGCTATTTTCCTGGGATATAATCACAGTAGCTATCCCTTTTTTATGATGATTTTATCTCAAAGATTCCCCATACCTACAAATTCTTCCAGTTCTGCAAGTGCTGTTGAGACTACCTTCAAACCCTGTCCATTTAAGTAAAATCATGACTGGAAAAATCAAATACACAAAAATGAATGTAATCAAACTGGCATTAGGAATATTTACTGTTTTCTTTCCATTACAAAATCTGTGCCCCCAAATTCATGTAAGTAAAGACTAGAAATTAGTAGCTTCGTTCCTGAAACAATGAGAGTAATTTTTTGTATACAAAATGGTCATGACAAAATCTGGTAGCTTTTTCCTCTGTAGGCATGGTTATTTGTAAAGAAACATTCATGGGTTTATTGCATGTAGACAAAGAAGCTTTCTTATATCAGCCTTCTAAGCTGTCACACTTCCAAATATTAATGAATTACTCTGAGTTATATGAAGGGAAGGAGAAGGAGGGCACATGGTTCCCTTCAAATTTTTATGTATGGAGTCATACTAAAAAAGACATAGGTGCAGTAAAATGAATCAGTGTTATAAAAAGTTTGCAAACCATTTTGAATACTCCTGCAATTGTGTTTTGGTATCTGTGTCGTATATACTCAAAAAAGGATTTTGTGGCAGAACTTAAAGAATTTATTGGGCTTTTTTTAGACTACCTGATCTAATTCAAATGTAATTTTTTTTTTATTTCTGAGTAAGATGATAGATAATACCTCACAGAAAGGTGGACTAGTACAACCAAAGGATACCAAGCAGGCGCACTGACTTGGTCTTGTCAGCCTGAAAAAGAGGTGATAGAGATCGAGATATGATGAGCATCTGAATAATCCTGAAGCATGGCAGGAAAACAGTGAACAGGGAACAATTTTTCAGTGTGCCTCATATGACAGGAACTAGTAAACATCAAGCAGCAAGTACAAACAAGTAAAGGGCGATCCTTACTCTCACACAGGATAAAACTGAAATTCATTGTCACAGGATATTGAGGGTGGGAAGAAAAATCCATCAAGGGCTGTTAAACACTAAGATATCACCTCCAGCACAGGAAATCTCTGAGCCATAGGTCACTAGAACCTGAAAAATGGGAAGGAGGGAGACAGTATAGTATGACTGTAGAGTTGATTATTCTTCCATAGACATCTGCTACAGCCACTGTCAAAGAGCAGATGCTCTTTGATAGGATAGACAGGTCCTTAATCTGCATGAGTGCTAACCCCTTTATGCCATTGTATACGATGTAAAGGAAAAAAACGTATTAACTATATCATCATATATTTCCCCTTTATATATACACATACACATTCATGCAAAAGTGATAGCCATGATTTTCTTTGGTTCCAGGTACCCTTTTAGCAGCAAGTAATAATATAAACTGCTACCTTGGGAAAGCCTTAGCAGTCTATTGCTACAGGGACACTTATAAGCTCATATGAACTGTGCCAGTGAGACTCATGTTACAGAGATTCACATTACAGAGACTCCTGAGCTAACAGAAATTGCAACTTCAATGTTTGTTGACAGTTTATTTTTGCATAATGCCCCAGATTAAAAGAAAAGAAAAACAACACACCACAAACAAAAACTGAAAAGAAACCAGCCCGAATTCCAGCATGCAGCTCCATAATCAGACCCATATGTGCCTTTTCCAGGGCTGGAACCTCTCACTCTTCCATACAGACATCCACCACTAACCAGCTCCTCAAGGCACAATCTGGAGCATCCTTGCTGTTACTGCTTTCCTTTCCTCAGGGCTCCTGATCCCTATCTCTTCATCCAGGGAGTCTCAGTCTCTCCAGCTGTAAGCCTTGCTCAGTCACCTTGTTCCAAGAAGTGTGCCTTTTCCCAATCCCTCTCCTTTGCTGGATGTCATCTTACAGACTTCAGACTTCCACTTACAGACATCTTTCCCCAAGCTCCCAAACCCAGCATCTTCTTCTAAAATATGCCTCACCTGAAATCTTACTTGGCCTTTCTCTGCTGACTTCTAGCCTGGCACCATCAGTTTTACTCTCCTCTCCTTGTTAATCAGGCCTTTGCCTAATCCTGTAAGTTTTCTCTCTTCCTTCTCTCTTCCCTACACAAGATTTTTTCCCCCATTTTGCATTTAAATGAGGTAATGTCCTTCTGTAGATTTCCTCAGTGGGTCTATGCAGCCACAGTTTCCCTCTCCTTGCTGCATGAACCAGTTAGGAAAATCCTTTTCTCCCTCAAAGCAAACTTTATGTTTAATGAGGAAATGCTTATCCTATACAATTAAGAACATTAGTACACAGCAGTTTTATGCCCCAAAAGTGAACCTCTGAGTAGAGTATAGCTTTTCGTTCCTTTTGTTGATGGTTTTTGGTCTCAGACTGTCTTTGTGCTTGTTTTACATGTGTCACGAACCATGTGTCATCTTGGGCCCCTGCTCAAGAGGCTTGTGCTTTCTGCCTTTGTAAACTTTCCTAAAGTTCTCCTTCTGGTACTGACTGATAACAGCCACAGCTCTGAAAATGGATTTGGAGACCACATGTATCTTGGAGAATTCAAAATTGGTTTCCCCCAGGACCCTCACCATGTGGTACTGAGGCTCTTCCAGCTTCTGGTCATCCAATTGCATCAGCGGCCCCTCTTCATCCTTCCCTTGTAGATGTCAGGCCTTGATCTTTGCTATGATGGTGGCAGCAGTATGGCTCCAACCACAAAAGGCAGATGTGAAGCGAGAAGAGGACCCACTGCAAATCTGGGTTCATCCTCTCAAGCCTGGGAGACCTGCTCACCGCCCCAACAGGAGAAGAGATGCAGTACAGTCCGTGACCACAGAAATGTAGGGATTTTAGAGTCCTGCATATCTGAAGAGAAGGTAAGCAAAGACTTGTGACTTCATTAAATGCATGTTCCCCAACCATTTTCTCAATAGTAGCTAAAATATTTTGATGGGATTTTCTACGCATGCACACACAGCACCAGTCTGTCACTGACATCTAGCCTAGCAAAATTTTCCAAGTGACAGAGTTTCATATGATGGGCAATTAAGGACTTTAGCAGTTGCATCGATACTAAAATTAGTTGCCAATTTCTTTTTGCTTAACTCTTGCACAAGATGTGCAATCTGTCACACACAATCCAAAGTTACACTGAAACAGACACTAATAGACAGCTAACAGCTCTGCACACCTAATTAAATATTGAAAAATCATCCACTTAGTCAAAGGTAAAGTGATGATAGCAAAGAGGAAGGTTTTCTGCACTGTTCTGCAGGCAATACATGCATTAGACCTTCCGTATCATAAGATATTTAGGTTTAATGTTGTAAATATCTGTATTTTCTCCACCAGCTGCACACCTAAAAGACATGATGCTTCCCTGCTTTCTCTGCAGGTCTCCTGATGCATAGGAAGGGATGGGGGTGGAGGGGGGGAAGGAGGAAGCAGTGAAGCAGTGATATGCAAGGAGGTCCAGGACCGCAGCCGGGACTGGGTGAATGCACATCATCCCTTTTCCTGTTCTGGGGAGCTTCCCAGAACAGAAAGATGCTCTGTGACTGCAGAATCGACTTTTTAGCTAAAAGAGCATCTAAAGTTGGCTCTGCTGAGAGGAGTGACACATACCACAGACTGCCAAAACTCCCACAGAGGACTCTCTCTCCACTGTAGAGACAGTTTGCTGTCCAAACATTTTTCAGCTAAGAAAAAGAGGGGGGGGGGTTTTTTTTTTTTTTTTTTTTTTTTTGTGGGGGGGGGGGTGTTTATTAAATTTTCTTAGTGACCAAATTTGCAGTACTAATCTTTCCCACCATGTTTTTAATCTAATGAAAACTAAATCAACTATTAATCTTTACATTCCCTTACAGTTCAGATTTGCTAAAGGTCATGAACTATGCACAGCTAAAAGGCTTTGCTGCAAGGGAAGCTATCATCACAGATATTTCACAATAAGCTGGAGGATTTTCTTCTTCCATTTTCGCCCTCTTACTCCAGGTTATTAGTAAATACAAAACTGTTAAGAGGAACGTAGTAACAGCAGCCAGGACATTCTGTTCACTTGCCCTTTAATCTTTCTGCTGTAATGCTAGTGTGATAACTGATACCAATTATTTCCATAATCCTGTCTGCAGTTCTGTATGTATTAAGCAGATTAATCTAGCCTGCAGAAAAAAACAGTGCTGTACTTGATAATCTTCAAGGTAAGGAGTCTTCTTTATCAACAGTGTTTTTGCAGATTTCTGTCCTCAGCTTGGTAGGCAAGTTAAAAACACTGTGAAAAAGTAAAGTCCTATCCATGAATTATACATAACAAAATTGAGCAAGTAAAATGTATTTACTGAAACAATCAGAGAAACACTGAATTATCATTTCCAACTTGGAAGTGTGTAGTTCCAGAGTGGTATGCAGACATATAGTTGCAGTATTACAACAATGCTCTCAGACTCAGTCCCACATCGCCTTTTTCAAAGTAAGCCTTTGCTTGCAAAGAAGACCTGTGAAAATTGTTTCCACAGCATTTTATAGGATTAACAACTTGCCTAAATGAAATTTGCTTTAAAATATTTAAAAGATTCCAGTAACTAGAGAGTATTAAGAGGACACAACAAAGAATATAAAATCAATGTTGAATGTATGTCTTTACTCTTTTTTACTTGTGCATTGCATTCCTATCTTTAATTACAAAAGTACACAATATATCTGTGTTGCACTCTCTCGCAATTAGCCACACATGGATAATCTATTTTAGCATGCATATTGCTTTGTATATGCCATGCTAGACCACAAAAGCTATTTATATGATATGTAAGTATAAATTGCATTTACACAATATGCTACAAATTAAGGATAACAATGAGAAAAGTAGTAAGTATCTGCTAGCATATTAGGCCAACAAAATACTCAGCCAAGAGCTGTCTAGATGGAAAGTTATATGCTTTTATTTAAGGGTTGCATATAATTTAGTTAAACTGATACAAAAAGCTATGCAAAAGCTCATTTCAGTTTACACATGGCTTATCTCTGTTTGCTTTATACCATTTAGAAATAAGCTTAAACCTAAGGAGAGTCTGATGTTAAGCTAAAGAGAGTTTAGCTCTTACCTTGGTCTCTCCTTTATTTTAGAAAGCAAGCTCTGTGTAATGAGCTTTACAGCCAACCTCCTTGTTCTACAAAATAGCTTTGTCTTCGATATATAGTGATAAATGTATGTAGAAGGACAGAAAAATATCATGCATTTTGTAATTACTGTCCAGTAAATAGAGTGAGGAATGCAAAAAGGTGAACAAGAAGCACAGATCCTAAAGAATCAATCTGATTTAAAAATTGCATCACAGTTTACAATCAAATTAGTTTTTGTAACATGGGTACAAGTTACAGACACTTTCTTTGTTCTTTTCTTCTAAAAGCACCAGATGACTACGTACTATACACTGTACAAGCCACTGTATCATTTTCAGCTACCTTGGATTTTAAAGTTAAGTGTATTGAAACAATAAATTTTGAAATAAAATCTTTTAAAACATACTCAACTAATAAGAAAATAAGTCAAAGGGTTTAAGCTCATCAAAAATATGAACAGTTCATTACAATTTCCAATATTAACAGCTATTTACATTTTAAAATTAATAAATAAAAACATATATATACACACCATATACACATAAATCATGACAGAAGAATTCAAAAGGTTGCTGTATGAACTTCCATCTACATGCAAAAAGGGGGAGAAACGCTGTGCAAAGTTAAAATCTTCAACTAGTTACCATTTTTTAAATGAAGACTTAAACTTAGTTAATCCTCAGCTTCATAATTTCTTTTGCCTGATAAACAAAATACTGGTATCACATAATTTTATTTGTTAACCTTTTGAAAACCCCAGCTTCCAGGTGAGATGAGACTTCCAGAGTGAAAGTAGAAAAAGTATAATAGGATGAGGCTGATTTAGAAATTCTTGCAAATATTCTGATTTATTCCTCTGTTAAGCATGCAAATGTGCTGCCTAAAGCCTTCCCTTTCCAGCCCTGGTCCTCCTAGGAAAATGTGCAAAGTCAAATATGTGCAGGCTAGCACAACTGAAAGATCTGTTTCCTAAGGGCCATTCACATCTGCCAAGTACTGTGAAGCATTTTCTTAGAGAGAAACCTCTCTGGAGCAAGTAAAAAGGAAAAAGAACATACATTCCCAGAGGAAATCTATTTGCCTAGTAACACTCCCTATGGCTCACAATATTCTCTCAGGTGTTATTCCAAGCTTTCTGCCCACCCACTTGGAGAGCTTTGCAGTTCCTGCCTTGGTAAGAATCAAAGTGAATCTGGTGGCACACAGCTGAAAATCAAAACTTTACTCAAGGTAAAGCTGATGATAGAAAGTCCACTGCCGGGGAGCCCTCAGTCTCACCTGAACTCCTAGGGCACACTCCTGTGAGAACTAAGGGAATGGTCTGATATTTAACAGGTCTTTCCAGCTTCAGCTCTGTGTTGTCAGACTTGGCAGAGGTCACCAAGCTCTCATTCAGATTCAGATCTGAATAGAGAAATCCCACAAGTTCAGCACTGAATGCTCAAGTTTTCCCACTGCTTATTTCTGAGATACAAAGTGGATATCTAAATAAGGATCTAGATACAAATCTCAGGCCACATCTACAAAACAGCCAAATCAAGGTATTTTAATCATAATGCAGGTGCAATCAGCTCAATTTTAAAACATGATAAAATTATATGCAAAGAAGTTCTAAAAACCTGTGGTTGTATTAACTCAGATTTCTTTCCCATCAGATCTCAAAACTGAAATGGGATCATCAAAGGAAACATTAGTGAAATCATCAACAACACTCTTTCCTCACATATTAAATGGAGAAACTAGGAATGTGCTTTTCAGGCTAGGGCCTGGTGCTTCCTAGTGGATGAGGCATAGGACTGAAACGATTTTTGTTAGTGGTCATAAAAATATCCCACTGCAAAGATGTCAACTCTAGTGACCTGGTAAGAGTCCAGTTTGGATAATTATGGTATTCTGGTTTTCTACAACTTTGTTTCCTCCACAGTAGTACTGTGGATTTCCTATCCTACAATGCTCTACAGTGTTGTTCTGTGTCCTTTAACATTTTTTTAGCAGTACCTTCAATAACGTATGGATTACTGCCAGAAATGTTTATAGATCTTAATGCTATACCAGCATGGTTTTTTATGAACTCCTATGAAGGAGTTGTATGAACTCTTTATGAAGGTATCCAAAGTCACCTTCCCACAGCACCAAAGCCTATGACAAAAAATTCCAGACTTGGATGATTCCTCTCCTAGGAAGGGGTTGGGGCTGCAGTCATTCATCTCCCGCGAGGCCTTCCCTCAAGCCTTGGCAAATATGCTCATGAAAATCCAACATAAAGTTGATACTGGAATTTTCCAAGTACCTCGTGATCCTACTTGATGATAAGCACTATACACAGGATAATCTGCACTATGGGATGTGGGGTTTGGGATAGACCAGAAGTTATAGGCTCCATTTCCTTCATTTTTACCTTTGGTAGCAATGGCAGGAGTGCAGACATTTTCTGTTGCAGCATGAACAAACTTTTATAGGTGCTGTTTTGAAGGACACAGTCTTAATATTCATGGCACCGGCAATCAGCCTGTGCTGCTGATTTCAGTGTTGCTGCCACCCACAGAGATGCTCTGGCTGCCACATTACTCGGAAAGCAGGAATAACTAAGAAGGTTGCACAGCCAAGCTTCTTCTGCCAGATCCAAAGCCAGACTTTGACAAGCATTCAGTCAGGATTTTAGTGTTTACATTGTATTTTCATTCTGCTGCACTGTTGAGGGATAATCATGTTTGTATTTGTCCTAATGATGTGATTATAGGCTGCATTTGCCCTTTTCATGTGATGTCAAAGGAGCTAATGGCATCCCCTCAGGATTAAACAAAGCAGTAAGCAAATCTCAAATGCAGGTAGCTGCTTCCCTGGGAATAAATATATCCAAAAGAGAGGGGTAGAAAAATGCAAAAGGCCAGGCATCCTATTTCCTCTAGTGGAAATAACTGAATTTTATGCATGTAGGGTCTGTTGAAGAGGGCTTTTGAGGGTAGAGGGGTTCCATTTTTACATACATATTTAAAAAGTTTATTTAGATAATAAAATAGTAATGTTCTGAAATACTGAAAAACTGTAAAAAATAAACCCACTATCACTAGCTCTATTTGCAAATTCTAAAAGTCTATAGTGGATTTTCACCGGAAAAAGCACTACTTAAAATCAACAGTCTTCCTTATCTTGGGAGTCTTAAAATCAAATCTAAATCTGCATAAAGCTGACTAAATAACATTGATCAGACTCTCTTTCTATCTTTCCCATATCAAGTGAATCGGACTCTGTATTTTTATAACAAAGGAAAACAGGAGTGCCTATTAAAAGGATTTTCATTGCCTTGCCTTCACATCAAGGCAGCTCAGCATAACTGAACAGCTTCACAATTGAGGGTTTGGGGTTTTTTTAAATTAATGGCTATTCTATTTTTTTATTTTTTTCAAGTGAACGGAAATTGACCTTCATTGTCTCTTTAGTCAGTCCAGCTCAGAATCAAAGAGCAAGTTAATTATAACCATTTAAAACTTAACAGTTGAAGCCTTTTGATGTAATATCGCATTCGTTTCTAATTAACTGTACATATGTCTTGCCCAGTTATCCAATAACTCTTGAGATCTGTCAGCATAAAAACCTTAATAAAAGCACAAACACTTCAGGATGAAGATTAGACAATACTTATATAAAAAGGAACAAGACTGAGTATAGGAAGAAATCTCTGCCTCACCGCTTTCCCTAATGTTCTTTAAAATGTGGCTGCTCCCACTGCTGCTGCATAGCGGCTCAGTGTCCTGAGAGTCTGGGTTGTCAATTTTAGTTTTATAAGTAAAACCAAAATACAAGTAGCTGTATATTTCAGCCTTTTTGATGACCTATTGTGTAAATTGTGTTAATTTGGTCAAGCATAAACACTGTCTTTCTATGGCTATTTACAGCCCCTGTCCTAGAACTTGGTCATCAAGATCAGTGAAAGCCACCCCAGCAGCCCAGTGGAGTAAGCTGAAGTCAGGGAGATGCTGTCCCTCTCCCAGTGAAAGTCTTCTCTCCAGTGACCAGATTCATTGGGTGTGGAGTTTGAGTTGGGTTGTGGGCTTTGCAATAAGGATCCAGCAATGTGCTAGGAGAGTTTTGGATCTTAATTTTGTTTCTCTGAAAATGAAGCTATACTGTTTCTTACTTCATCAAGTTTATCATTATCATCATAATTTTTAATACTTTTACTCCCAAAAATAACTTGTCTTGAAAAAAGACTTCACCACATGGTCCTAAATATGATTTCGATTCCATATAGCTCTTAAATTGGCAATGATCTAAATAATAGGGCTCAGAAAAAGAGTCACAGTGTACCTGCTTTCTTCAGAGCTGCTTCTATCACCCAAGTGATAGTTTTGTTTCAGGTTTTTTTACCTGGTGTGGGAAGTTTAGGAGCGGGTTGATTCTCCGCTCTGCTTCTTCAGCTTTGAATCCCACATCAGGTAAGGCAGGCAGAACAAAACTGAACCAAGCACTGTCCTCAGAGCTCTGTTCACCTCAGCGGGCACACCTACCCACAGCTGAGGAGTAAAAATGGAGTGTAATCTCTCTGTTCACAGTAGTGAAACTCAGGGGATAAAAGTCTTCTTCATCGACAGTGGTAACCATAGATCAGGGTAAGAGTGATCATCATGCGGAGGAGTACAAAAACCAGAACCAAATGGCTGGAAACCCTTTGGAAAGCGTGGATGAAGATCTGGGGAAGGATGCTGGAATGATCAAACCATCAAGATCAGGGGGAGAAGAATATGTGTTGATTTTTCTTATTTATAATTTAAATGTTATTTGGAGGTTACTCTGGGAGAAAACTTTACAACATCCCTGAGGAAGGTACAGGACAACTGAAAAAAAAAAAAGTTGTGAATCCACATTATTCTGAGGGATGTAATTTATTACGGGTCACTGTTACCTTGGGAAGGATGAAAATGAATCTGTACTGGATAATTAGAAGAGTCAGGAAAAGAAGCAAGACTGGGGCGACAATAGGCACCACTGGAGGAAATCCGTATATTGCAACATTTTCATTTACGAAAGCATGACACATCATGAGTCACGCTACTGCACATTCTGCTCTGCTGAACTCCGTTGAAATCAGTGAGGAGACAGGAGCAACGAAATGTCAACCACACTACAGTACCTCTTCCATGTTTTTTCCCAGATAGGGGCTTGCTTTTTTTTATTTATTGGTAATCCATTGTACTCAGTAGATAGGTGCAGCATTTTGTTTTCACTTCACTGGATTTTTTGCCCCATTGAAAATTTGTAGCCAGTAAGACTATTCCTGCCAAGATCTAGGAAGAATAAGACAGAAGGACTTCTGTTGCATAATTCTGTATCCAGTTAGACTTAAAATAAAAGCATATATTTGACCACAAAAATTAGTTTTGTCTTCACAAAATCTTTCCAAAAAATACTGAAAGGAAATTATGTCACTGAGAATATTTTGTATTCAAATGTTTTTGTTTAGCTTCTCATCACAGCCAGCTCGCTGTCATGAAAGCACTTTTATATTTACAATGTTTCTCAGCATGAATGATCCCAAAATTTTTTGAGGTTTTGGGTTGTTTTGTTTTTTTTTTCAAATGGGGAAATATTCTCCACTGAAATGCAGCCCCTTTGGCTTCGAAGAAGGCAGGCAGCTAAACAAATAGGATATGAAATGGCCACGCAACTATAAAGTGAAATAAATTATGGCCAGTGCTTACAAGCAAAGCTATGCACCGTAGAAGTATGACCACAATGATTTTAATATCCATACACTGTTTCTATTTTGAGGGTCTCCACTGACAAAAAACTTAAAGAGATTCACCTGGGAAACTAGAACCTGTTGGTCTAAGGTTCTGGGATATATCAAATGTAATTTATCAGCCTTTAAGCTCTTATTGCTCTTGCCTAACCAGATGTAAGTTGAACTTGGGATAAATTCAGATGTAATTCTCCAACTTGTACAACCTGTAGTGCAAGAAATTATTATAATTTAGCAGCACGCTGGCCATCTCCTCAGTGTAGCTATATTAGGTATCTGGCAAATGGATGGCATAATTTAACTTTCATTGGTCTGAGACACAAATGGCTGAATCTGCAGGACTTGTAGATTCTTCCCACTCTTTCAGCTCTGGCAACAGCAATCAAAATGTGAACTCTTCATGTATGACCTATAGATCTTCAAAGACATATCTAGGTTCACTTTGTTCTTGCTTCTAATAGATTTAAATCTTCACTGGAAGTTGTCCTGTTAACATGAGTAGAAAAGCATTGCAATTATTTGCAATGTCCAGGGTTAGCCCAGTCTACCTTAAAGGACCAGCTATAGATACCTCGATCACTTGTGAAATGTGATGGCCAGTTTACCAAGCAACAAAAAGCTCCTTCTAGAAAGCACTACATGAAATTCCGTTCAGGGATTCACTGTGGACACCAAGCAGAGGTCAGCAGCTTGCATGATCAGAAACTTTCTGCACAGAAACAAGTTCTGTGCAAAAATGCAACAGCTGCTTATTATAAAAAGCTGAAAGACCGTGATGACAGGACTGAAAATCCGAACCAAAAGAAACTTGCATTGGAAAGGAGTTATCTAGACAGTCATTTATACTTAACGAATGCGAAAACTCCATTTTGTGCAAAAAGAACCATGGGATGCTCCTTTAACTCCCAGTCTTTTTAGGCCAATAAAAGACAAAGCTGGGAAAGGAAGCCTGGGGTTCAGACATCTGCTATCACAGCCTGCCATACTATTCTTTTCAGAAATGCAGTCTGAAGCAGTGTGGGTTTTGGTCTGTGTTACTTGTCCTAGCAGGTTATTCCAGAGCATCAGGCTCTGACGGTGGGAGGCCGCCTTCTCCATTCTGGGATGAGTCTATCTGTGCTCCTCCACAGACTTTGGCACTCATCTTACACATTTATTCTCCTTCTTAATATTTACTGGCCTGTTGTCTTTATAGGCAACAGAAACATCCCTTCTCACCCTTTTTCTCCCTGAGCAAAGTGATCCTAACTTTTTGTCTATGGAGTTTCTTCTGCTCCCAGTTACACCAGTGCAGGCCACAGGTGTCATCCTTGAAGAGAAGAGAACCACGACACTCGAAAACTGAGAAGAAACCCAAGTCTCTGGTCTTCCAAAAACTCCATGTAGGATTTTTCAGAACAACCCAAACTGGTACAGTGGCATGAAATGGATGCTGTGATCTCAGACACTGCCCCATTCGGGACAGGAGTTATCTCACTGAGCCGTACACACTTGCATTAGGCCCCTCAGTGTCTAACACAATGTGTACATGGTGTACACACGGTGTACATGGCAAGGTTTCGGTAGTGGGGAGCTGCAGGGAGGCCCCTGCAAGGAGCAGCCGGGGCTGCCCTGGGCCAGACACAGCCGGTTCCAGCCGGCTCCAATGGACCCACCGCAGGGCACGGCTGAGCCCCGCAGCCAAGATGGAGGCACCTCCAAGAAAAGAGGCAGGAGGCGGGAACATGAGGGAACCTGCAGATGAGGAGGTTATTGGGGAAAACAGCAGGCAAAACACCAAATTCAGGGGCGGAGGAGGCGCTCTGTGGCACAGCAGATACTCCCAAAGGGACTACAGCCTGTGGGAGATCCACGCCTGAGTGTAGCAGGAGAGGGAGGAGAAAGGAGCAGCAGAGAGAAACCACCACGTCCTGACCACAACTGCCCGCTGCTGTGCGTGCTGCCTCACTGAAGAGACTGAGTGCGACCTGCAGCGATAACTGGATTATGACCTGAAGGAGCGAAGCTGAGCCTGGGAATGAGGGAGGACGGGTGTTTTAAATGTCTGTCTTTTTTAAGTGTGTTTCCCAATACCCAAATCAGTACTCAAATATTTAGATCAACTGGGAAATTATTTCCTTGCCTTTACTTCAACCCACAATCTTCTCACTCTCTTGTTCTTCCCAGTTTCTCCCCCCGCCCTGCTGCTGGGGCAGTGAGCGAGTGGCTGTGTGCCACGTGCTGAGGCCAACTCTATACATATACACAAGACGTACTTCTGAGGTAAAACAAATTTCTTTGATCATCTTTCAGAAAGTCCAGTTGAAGATCTAAACCTTTCATCTTTCCCTTCTTATTTGCATCTGCCTGTAAAGAGCCTGGAGGAGAAGAGTTTCTGCCTTCTACAAAAGTAAATGGAGAGGATGCCCAGCAACCAGGATTCATCAAAGTCTCTGTTTTGGGCACTGAACGTTACATGCCTAGCAAGGGAGTCTCCTTACCCAGGTAATAGAAAGAAAGGAAAGTTCAGAAAACAGAAGAACATAGAGGTAATATTATTTATTCAAAATTGTAAGCAGAAAATGTCAAGGTTAGCAATACTGCTATAGAATCAGTCCCAATGAAGTGTCCATCAGATCAAAGACACCACAGATCAAAAAGATCTGGTAGCTAAGATGAGAAAAGGCAAAGCTTACAAACCCCAGAATAAAATGAAGGAAGGGGGTGGGGGGGCGAGGGCAGGGAATAGACTTGAAATTATGTTCATATAGGTTACATGTTTTCAAATCTGCTTGGCCTCATAGAGTTGCTTCCAAGATGCCAGCAGAGCAGGCTGCTGCAGCATGTCAGTATATATTCCTGAGAACTCCTGAAGGGAGGCATCAGAGGCTTAAAAAATAAAAAATAGTGTCTATCTTTTTAAAGGAGATAAAGGTTCGAGTCAACACAACTTCACTTCTGTTTCAGAAATCAAACAGAATTTGATAATTAAATACCTAGAAGAAAAGGAGAAGAGTGGGAGTTTGTCAAGAACACATTGTTTCAAACCACTCTAGTTTCCTTCTAGGGCAATGTAATAACTAACTTTAGCAAAGCTTCTGTTTCCTACTTGTTCCTACCAAACATGCTCTAGATGAAGTGTCCACAGGATGGAAGAGCGTTGGTAGATAACCATACCTACAGAGTATTTTCTAGCATGGCACTGAGAGACTGGAAAGATGTAGCAACTGAAGTTCTGTAAGGGTCTTCCCTGGATGCAGTAGGTTCAGTTTTTAAACTAACCACCTGTATGATACAATAAAAAGTACACTTAATACAAATACCGGCAACTCAGAGCTGGAAGGGATTGCACCTGTGTTAGAGGACCAAATAACAATTAAAAAACTATCTTGTTCAGGAAAATTAAAATGTTATTCAGGTATGAAAAATGCAAAAAATAATTTATTGGAAACAGAGAATAGGAAGCCGCTGACTAAGTTGCAGCTCTGCTGAAACTGACTGGAATGTTATAAAGAATTACAAGCTAAACACGAGTTAGCAACATCATGCTGTTGCCATAATAAATAAAAAAAAGGAAAACAACACACTAGACTTCTAATTAGGATTACAGATTGCAAGATTTATAAAGGGATCCTTCTGTTCTGTCCAACATCAACAAAAGCTTTGGTATAAAATACAGCTCTCGAACATAATTCAAGGAAGAGGCAGAACAACCAGACAAGCGTAGAGCGGAGAAACAAGAACAAGGAGAGCTAGAAAACACCCTTGGCTAAGGAAGATGGACAAAATTAGAAGAGAAACTGAGGATAGTCATAGTAAATCATGCAAAAGCAGAATAAACTGAAATAAACAGGAAAGGATTAGTTTATTCTCTAATGTCATTTTAGATGCCCTAATGTACCCCACTTGGCCACAGCTGCCTGTCCAGGACAACATCCTGTAGGACTTGTTCCAAAGAGGCCAAGCTGCCAGAGATGTCACAGGGCATCTAAAATGTCATTAGGCACCTTTGACAACAATCTCTCCTATGTGAGAGAAGATGACTGGCATATAGATTATGCTGTGGGCAACAGACCTCAAGGCTAAGTTAATACCAGGCAGTATGCCTTCTCCCTATGCTCCATTCACTTTGGGAATGACTCATTTCATCCAAAAGTCTTATGTCAGAAACAAATAGGATGACTTGCACTCCAGAAATGTTTACTTGCCTCCATTATCCACAAAGGGAGGGTGACTAAGGCAGGTGTAGATGTGTGTACTGTAAATATCTACTGTTATATGAGATGAATTTCCCACCATTGTACAAATATTGACTCCCAGGTCAACCAATATTTTCACTCCATCACAAGTAATGGTCTTGATGCAAGAAATACAGACTGAAGTTCTATGACCTACGCTAAAAAGGTCAGATCGTAAATCCCCTGTTTATTCTTACAACATACTCTGTATGTGCAGACCCTACCCTTCTGTACAGTGTTCCACTAAACTTCCTGAACTCTGATAAGAACCACCATTACACACTACAGAGGTCATATATCATGAAAATAGCATGCCTGCTCTGAAGGTAATATAATTTCTCAAAACGAAAGAAAGGGAAATTTTAGCTGTTATTCATTCAACAGAGAAGTCAACAACTGCACTGTAATATGGTTATGCTTGGTATTTTATCTCTATATTGTGTTTTAAGCCTTATTGTCAAACGCTTTCAAGAAGATCAAATGAAGACCATATTTCAGCCTCAGTAAAAGGCAAAATGTTTTCCATCTCTGAAAATGGACAAATCCATCCACAGTAATTGGCCATCCACCTAGCAAGAAATAATCCAAAGTATTCCCAATTGGTATCTTTTAGTTCCATCTTTGCCTTGAAGGAGGGAAGAGAATATAGGAAAGAAAACAAGCCATTGTTTCTCTGCAGAAATTTGTTTTCAGCTTTCCCACCTTGTCTGTTTACTCTGTGTCAGACAGTGTATAAATGAAAGAATGGTGAGACCTTTGCTGTGACTTTTTTCTCATCCTCTGGCAATTTAAGAAAATAAAACCCGCTACACCTGGCAAATGCAAACTGCTACCGGCAACAACTTCTTCAAAGAAGTTCTTGAAGTAGTCTATATAAAAAAATTGATTTTCTGTGACCCTGATTTGCTTAAGCAGGACTTTGGTAATAAAATAATCACCTTTATTTTCTGGAAACTTTCACTGTCCTTTAGTAGCACAATGCAAAGCATCTCTAGAACAGACTGCACTACAGACTTGTCCTGGGTATACGTCTGTAAGTTATCTATTGGCTTGGCTCTTTGATTCCTTGAGGAGTCTTTGGTAGACTTATTTATGAAGGAAATAAATTGCTGTTGAGATTCCATCTTCAGTTTCTGACATGTTAAATGGTGAAGTTCACAATATTTTTGATGATCCTTGTGGCATAAGTACAAGCAAAGGATACAAGCAAAGAAACCAAGTGAAACTGAATGGATTATGCATGTAAACCCTTATGAAATGTGCAGTAAAAAGGCTCAGGATCTTCTAGATCTTCAGAGCCTAACTTGAATTTTGCACTTCCACTCTCTACATGATCCTATGGGCAGTGTGATATTCTGAGATAACTTGTCTAACTCAGAAAGCAACTGAAATGCTCACACTAGTGTTTACAAAGGTCATGTAATATGATTGAAAAATTCATGTACAAATGACACTGCATACTAGTTTCTGTCCTTCATTTACATCTCTTGGATATCTATGGATCTGAGCACAGCCACAAACTAGGTAGGTTTTTTGCAATATTCTGGTTGCACAAAGCTCACTGTGAAACTGTATAATAAGCAATGGTGACTGCAACAAAACTCATTTCACTCACATGGATTCTCTCACGCCTACATGCTCATATGTGTCCAAGTAGTCTGGCCAGGGTCACTTCAGTGACAAGGAGGACAAGGGACACTGGCTATTCATCACATCACTTGTCATCTTAGGCTGGCAACCATGTGCTGGTTTTCTGATGTGCCTTTTGTACCCATTAGGACTTGGCAGGAATGGTGATATTTTGCCTTTTCCATCCTGTTATACCTCTGTAAGTCATTAGGTAACACTGCTGATTTTCTCATTATTCTTTGGACTCTGTTTCCACATGTAGCCTGTTCTTTACCTTAGCCTGTCCTTCATTTTCTTTGTCGGGATATCTTGAGAAGGTGGAAGTAAAGGTGTTCTCTTCTTTACCAGCTGCTAATCTGGGTGTGATCAACACTTGCCATTCTTTTATCCCTTCTTCTTGTTTGATTTTTAATTGTTTTTTCTGCTACTTTCATATCTAGACACTCTCATTCATGTCAGTCTTAACATTTCTATTATGAATCTCTACATTCTTAATGCTGAAAACCAGTAGGGAAAGGTAAAGATAAGTAATCTCATTAGCCCTTTCCCTGTTTATCCATGAAAGAGCAGGCCAAAATCTTTTCCTCACCTGAATGCATAATTCAGAGAGCACACTATAGCGTAAAAGCAAATAAACAAAAAAACTGAATGACAGGATCAAAATGAGAGTTAAATTTCAGTTCCATTTCATATATGGAAATTCTTTTGACACTAAGAAGTCACAGAGGTGATAATTCTGAAATTTTCATCACAATCCCTAATTGAAGAGTAAGTCAAAATCTCGGATAAAGGAAAGTAAATTAAACAATAAAATATCAATGACATTGATCAGAATGTTTTTATAAAAGGCACTGCCACTCAATCAGCATGACTATTACAAAACCACATTTAATATCATCCCCAACACTTGTCTGATATAACAAAACAGAATAAGGCAAGCACACACATCCAACAAACTCAGCATACTTCAGCTAATTTCAGTACTTTTGACATTGCCACAGAAAATGTAATAAGCACAGAGTCTTGGAAGATGGTTTTTTTTCTCCTTGTGGCTGGTAATTCACTGCATCTCACAATTACCCAAGCGCATTATGATATGAGTGTCCCTACTCCCGCACATCAGAACAATAGCCATTTTCAAAGGCACAGACGAATGATGGACAAATGGTCTGGTATGAACTAACAAATCTTACAAGGCTTTGCCCTGTCCTCCATTCACCATTTTGGAAAGGAGCTTTTGTGTTATCTCTATGGCTTAGCTACAGTGCATGTACCATTTCAGCATCTAGAAATCTTTCAAGATATTCACAATCTGTCATTTAAGAGAAAGAATGGTGTTTTTCAAACTACAGCTATTTTCCAAGCAGTGACATATTTGAGATAATGATGACATCTATTTCATAAGCCTAAAGGTGGGGGTTTCAAAACAGCCCATACTGAGTTTCAGTAGGTTCTAGTTCCCTCTGGAAAATCCCAGCCTAAAGTCTCCCAAGATTTTTTCTTTATGTATCAATTTATTCCCTGAAAAGGGATAAGCATATCAGAGATTAATTTTATGAGTTTTNATTCAGCTGGCTGTCAACCAGCACCCCCAGGTCCTTTTCCGCCGGGCAGCTTTACAGCATATCCCATTTAAAACAAAATCTTAAGAGAAACCATTTAATGAAGTAACTTAAACATGGGAGGAGAGGAGAGGAGAGGAGAGGAGAGGAGAGGAGAGGAGAGGGTTCATACTCAAATGTAGCACTCAACCAGAGAAATTACTTCACAAACAGATTGTCCATAGTGAGTGCAGCCATGAGCTTATGGATGTTCTCAGTGTATGTAACAAGCAGCAAAGGGTTTACAGACCAAAGAAGATTTGGGTAAGACATTAAGGAGAAGGAAAAAAAAATCATAATGCAGCAAAACACTGAAATATGTTGCCAGAGGAGACTATGCATTTTGCATCACTAAAAGTCCATCAGGTATGGCATAGCTGTATGCCATATGTCTTGCAGAAGAACGGTCCTGATGATTGGAGATGGTCTGTATTCTCTCATCCCTTTTCCCGGCTGTCAGTGCTCTTCCTCCTTTCTACTAAAATGGCAGAACAGGACTAGAGAAAGTTCTACCTATTGGAGCAGTGGAGGGAGAAAAGGTGGTAATTCTGGGAAAGTAAGGGGAAAGGTCTGCTGTGTTAGGGTGTTCTTTATCATAAAAAAACTATTGGGGAGCCTTGTTGCAAGTGTTTATAGAAGAGAAGGGGGATTGTTATGATGGAAAGAAACCTACCTTCTCCTGGGGTGAAGGAGAAAAATGGAAGTCCCAGCAGCCCAGTACCACTGTAAGCTGCTGTCTCCACCACAGTCTGAAGTCCTAAGAAAACAAGACCTGACTGCCCAAACAGTCTGAAAGATCCGAGCACCCAGGAACATGGTGTAGCTTGCAATACTTGGTGCAGCTATATACTTTTCTTTATCATTACTGTAGAAGATTCAGGTATTGTCCATTATTTTTTGCACCCATATGTACCAAGAGTGCACTGATACACGGCACATGGGTTATGCTTTTTAGAATATTAGGAGAAAAAAATGACTAGAGAATACACAAGCAATAAGAAATT
>VZTL01065455.1:70059-80549 GCA_013400535.1 Scopus umbretta | reverse complement strand
AAAAAAAAAAAAAAGCCTCCCGTAGAGCTAGGACAGTCTCGGGAAAACCGATGAGCTTGCAGCCCTGGGATGAATCCCCCTCTGTTGAAATCTCCAGCAGTTACAATTTCTCTTTTTTCAAAGAGAAAAGGCTCCTCTTCTCCCCAGGCATCCTGCTCACATGACGTCCCCTGTGAAATGGCATCACTCAACCCTGCTTGATGCCACGCTGGGACCTGGAGGTCTTCAGACGGTGGCACAAAGCTGTCCAGTGGCCAGGCTGAGTTTAGCTTTGGAGTGCGGCCGGGGCGGCGGGGGGATGAGTTGTGCCATAGCTTTGCAATCAGTTGAAGCAAAGGAGGAGTGATAAAATGTTGCCGGTGGCTACGCATGGTGTAAGCCCAAAGGTCAGAGCTTCCAATCTTTGTCTCAGACTGAAAGACGCGTCTTCCTTATTGTTGCACGCAGGATGGGAACGGTCACCCTGATCTCTCCAGAGGGACCTGGAGAGGGTCCGAGGGTTTTCAGCGGTGGGGGGTGTTCGATGTGCCTGGCTCTGGCTGGGTCAGTAGGGATCCCAGTGCTGTTCTCATGGGAAGGCAGGATATGCTCCCCAGTGTCAGCTCACATCCGAGGCAAACCTCACCCAGCAGACGCTGCTCTTCAGACCCATCCCTTCCCCAGCCTGCATTAAATCTGCTGCTGCTGGACAACGACTTCATTTTGAAAAGTACAAAGAAAACAAAGTGCTATTTTATGTGTCATGTATTAATGATGCTGCCTCATTTTGATGCGGGTGAAGCTCTTTGTGCTTGTGATTGCCTAGCTGTTAACTACAAGGGGGAAATAATTTGGATTTCTTGTGTTGAACTGAATCTGAGCAACAAATGGGAAAATCAATATTTTTATTATTACCATGCAGAGATGGGTAAACAGTACAGTTAAGAGGATCCTTGACATTACCCTTGGGAAAACTACTAGAACATGATAAAATGGCAGAGGATCCAGGAACAGTAGTACTGCGTTATTGCTCAGGTTCCATGAGAAAGCTTTCTGCTCGCCTTGGGCTATTTATTCATTTATAAATAACTTTGTGCACCTGTATTTAAGAGAGACATTCAAGGAGTTTAATGCTTTTGCATGATATCAATGTCTTTTCAGAGCAGTTTTAGCATGGACAGGTTCCCAAGGTAGGCAGAATTACAAAATGAGCATTTTGTGTCATTTGAGGTAAAATTGGTTTAGTAATTTTCACCTGATGGCTTTTGATAACATGTGGCTGAGTAGCTGTGTAGTGGTTTGATTGACATAATGGGTTTTCTGTTAAGTCCATAAACGCACAGTTTAAAATGTGCAGCAGTGTTGCTTCCATGCACATACAGAAATAAGCACCGGAAGGGAAGCAATGGGGATAATGGTGGGTTGTAAGTCACCGTGTGCCCAGCAGAGCCGCCACAGCCATTGCGGCCATCACTTGGATGAGTTGGGTGATGGCAATGTGGTGTTGAGAGGTCTTCTGGGGGGAGAAGGGCTCCGTTCTGCTGGAGGAGGAACCACGCCACTGAAAGCTGTCTTCTGGCGTCTCGCCCATGTAGGTGTGAAGGTTGTTGATGGTACTAAAGTTAAGTGGAGGATTTTTCTCTGCTATGTTGAGCAGTGCTTCTTGTTTGGTTTGCATCACAGGTGTTTACCAGTTCTCCCTGCCACAGTGAGGGGAGAATATAATGAGAAACTGCTGAGTCCAGATTTTCTAACACATTATTAATCCCTTTTCATGTGTGTGCAGAATGAGCAGGGCCTTAGTTCCAGATCAAAAGGTTTTCCATCGAACTTGGAAAAACTAGGTTATCCACTCTGTGTTCACTGTTTAAATAATAATGTTCTCGTAGGTGGTCTTGGAGATGCAGAGAGGGGCAGGGTCTACCTGAAATAGTTAGAAGAAAATTCTTAGTTCATCACACTAAAAATACATTGTTCTGCATTCGATGGAGATGTCTAAAGTTCACCTAAAGTTCATGTTGATATCAAGTTCAAAAAGCCCCCCAAAAGTGTCTATGCCATCAATATCTAATATTTAGATTGTAGTGTGAATTTTCATTAGTGCCTGAGTGGAAATGTTGCAAGGATGTTAACAGAATTGCATTACTGAAAACTTTGTTTCATTTGCTTTTTTCCTTATGATATTAATAGAAACCAGGGAGGACAAGGAGCTCATGATACTTGTCTCAAATACTCTTAACTTAAAGTGAACTTTAAAAATTTACAGAAAGGACATACTTGTTTTTTGGAAATTCATAAGCAGTGAAATGTATCGAAGTAAAAATAATTGGATTAATTTATTTAGTCTGAAGACAATACAGTTCTGATCACACAGAACAGTTGAGTTAAATTCCTGAGTTCACTCGGGTCAAGTTACAAGTTTAAATTTTCATTTCCTCGGAGCCAAGAGCTCAAGTGCATGGAGCTGGCACATGACACATCCCCAGTAACAGAGCCTGGGTTCACCCTTGTTGTCCCACGAGTGTTAAAATGCATCTGTGCTACTGTGTTCTCATTATAAGCTTTCTTAAGAGATACCTGTGTCATGGCATGTGAAACATTTAAGCCATCCAAACAGGTAAAAGAGTGGCAGGAGAAAATGTAGATTTTTTTTTTTTTTTTTTTTTAAGTGGTTCTGCCATAAATTATTCCATAACTCCATTCATTGTGTACAAGCAGGTGTTGCAATAGGATGTTGTCTCCAAAATACTACTAGCAATTGCCTGGTCAGGTATATAAACAAACACAGGATGCCTCTACTGAAGTCTTCCTTCCGAAGCAAGAAATGCATCAACAAGAATTGGAAAGATGTTAAAACCTCAGTGAATGATGGTACAGCATCAAAAGCAGTGTGGCAAGGGGTGCTTTGGTTCTGCCTGTTGCCTTCACAAATTGTCCCTGCTGGCATTTTTCTCTCTGGATGCTGGAAAGTTGCAGCTGCCCCTCGGCCGAATGCTGCTGCCCGTACCCGAAGAGAAGCTGGTGGCGTGGCACGGCGCAGCTGGAGGAGGCGTGCAAAATGGCTGCTCAGTGGGTGACAGAAGTTACAGCTAGGATCTCCAGATCCTCCTGCCAGGCCTATCCCAATGGACTTCATGCACCGAAATGCAGAATTTGCTCCATATAAGTAACAAAGAGGTTGAGAGAAACAGTGGCAGCATCTGGGGATGTTCAAACACAAGGCAGAATTCGGCAGCTTGCACGGTGGCGTGGGTGTGGATACCCTCCTGATAACCTCACCAGGTGGTGATGCCGCCTCTCCTGTCTTTTCTCAACAACAGAAGAATTGGTTTTTTTTTTCTTATGTACCTTATCATCTTACGTTACCTTAACGTGGAATGCTAGGATGTTTAATTTTCTAACAGCTCCGGTGTATCCTGTTACTTTGCTTCTGTAAATATGCATTTTCTGTGCTAACAAATGTGCGCCTTTACAGAGGACACCTTCAATGCTTCGTCAACCCAAACCACAGCAGTGGCTTTCTCTTCCTTTACAGCATAAGGGCACGAGGCCACACTATGAACCAATTGCACTAATAACTTGTGTTCGGAGGTGGGGGAAAGAGGAGACTGCAGCTGGAGTCAGCAATTGTTTGCTTATTCATTAGTTATGAAGAGCCAAACTGAGGTCATTTCTAGCTAGCTGGCCAACATGCTACTGCTTGCTTCTCTTGAGCTCTCTCTACAGAGTCGCTGTCTGCATCGCTCCTCTGGCAGTATCTTTTGGGAGGTGAGGCCGGCAGCCCACAGAGCACGAAGATTAAATTGCCCCATATTTTTTTTCCAGGAATACAGGAGCTTTTTCTAAGAATACAGAAGTGTCTTCTACAGGGGAAGAAATGTGTCCATCTCTCAAAATTGGAGGAACATGATTCAGAAAGGGTTTGTCTGCATTGCCGAGTCAAGAGGGAAATGAGATGGACCACCAGCTGCCTTAAGCATTTTTTTAAACAGAGCAGCTTTTGCAGAGATATTTTAAAATGTGGGGGTTACTTCCTTTTTTGCTGCTTGACAGTGATATGGAAATACCTGAGGAACAGGTCTTAAGAATATTCTGTCCCCCACCCCTTTTTATGTCCTTTTTATTTTCCTTTTTATTTCCAACTCTAAAAATGTCCGTTTTGTCTTCCCTGACTCCTATATCTGGAAGACTTGGGACATGCTTGTTGGGAACAGTTATCAGTTTGTCCTGGTACAGAACTGTCTGTGAACAAGCCCTAAGGTTTTACTGCGACATCCCACTTGCTGTTGCTGTTGTCATGTTAATAGCTTTTCAGTCAGCTGAGAGTTTTGTAGCCTAGACAGGAACTGAATTTCTAATGGAGAAAATAAACTCCCCAAAAAGAAAAAAAGAAAGAAGTTTTGATTAAAAAATGGTTGTTCTGATTTATCTTTTTGCCAGCTTCTATAATAAAGGTTGAAATGATTACCCATCAGAAATACAGGTGATTTTCCCTTACTCGGAATCAAGTTCCTTTCAAATCTGCAGGCAGTGTATCATTAACTTCAATAAAAATAGATTACTGGAGCTCTGTGACAATTCCACAAGACTGCATGCATGTAAATAGAGAATTCTGCACCAGTTTAAGGTAATATTTGATTGCCTTCTGCATGTCGTTAGGAAAGCTGTGCATTTGATCACTCATCGTTTTATGTTTCTGATAACGTGCAAATGCTAGAGGTTAGTGTGATTAACTGATTCGGTGCTGATGGATTACAGCAAGTCTTTCCCAGTTCTCCTCAAAGCCAATTGAAATTCCATTGTTCTGTTTAATGGGGCTTGGTTTAGACTGGTGGTCTGTAAGTGGAACATCAATGGCCAAATACGATAAAATACCTGCTAATAGTTGGAAAATAATTTTGTCGTTTTTGAAAGCTTGCTTCTGTGTCTCAGATACAGAGACGACACTGTTGTGAGTTAGTTTTGTCCAGATGGTACAGTAAGGCTGGTCTCATAACTGTTACAGTTTGGAAGGATATTTTCCTAATCTATAATTTCTCATATTTAAAGAAGAGCAGCTGCTTATTAGATAAATGGGTACGGCATGCCTGCCCAGTGTCACATCCCTGTGCCCACAGATAAATGCCTTCAGCTGAAGATGTTGTAGGTTGGATTTTACACCTGCTAAAAGTATATTTGGTATAATTTATGTCATGCTTATAACTAGTAAATAAGGCTGTTTCAGCTTTTTTTTTCCCCTACAAAACCCTGAATTTAATTAAAAAGTGACTGTTGCACTATATGATCCTGTAGTTTTATTTACAGTGTTTTTCAACAGATCTTGGCAACGCCCTTTCGTTGCCATAATTGGGTTCGCATAGTTTGGCAAACCGTCATGCAAATGTAAATGTGAGAGTGAAAACGAAAGTCCAGACCTGCAGGCTACAAAAAGCGAGTCGGCTCAGGTCTGCTTGCTCAGAAGCTTGGCACCCAAATGACAGTTCGGTTTCAGTCTCATGCAGTGGAGTAGTAAAAAGTTGTGTATTAACCCAGTGTAGTGCTAACTAATTTAATTTACATTTTTAGACTGGGAGCCACCTGGCTGATGACCTGCCTGTCCTTCTTTCAGCTTCGGTGCAAATGAAACAATTATGGATGGGTAAGCAAGAAGGAGGTGCCCATTCATGGGAGCCTTAATGGATCCTCGGATGCGCTCTAGGGAGTGAATTTCACAGCGAGCGTGTTGCGTTTGTGAAAGGGAGCCAAGGTTTGGGTTTCCAGTGGAGTTGCTACAGCAAGTGGGTGGGATTGGGGTGGGGTTGGAGCCCATGGGACTGCAGGTTGTGGGGCTCCTGGGGACCTGCCTGTGAGCTGGGAGGGCTTGTCACTGCCTCTCAAGGCCGAGGTAAGGTCCAGGCGATCTCCTGGGCACACGTGGGTCCGGTCTGAGGAGCAGCCACCTGTGCTATGGGCTGGCGGCATTTTGCAGTAGTTACGTTTTGACAAAGCCAGAACTCCCCTTCGAGAAAGGGAGGGCGGGGGAGAGGTGCAGCGCCTTGTAGCACTGCTTAGTGGATGATGTATGTGAATAAAACAGCAGCAGGGAAGACAGCATTTATACATCAGCTTGACCAAGGCGATTTTGATCGCTTATGGTGCATCCCACAAGCAGCAGGGCTCTGAAATGCCTGTAGGGGGGCACTTTGGTACTGAAGAGGGTGAAGAAGGAAGGAAAGAACATGAAGATAGCGCAATGTCTAAGTCACTGTGGTTTCTAAGGTGTCTACTTTATTTGGACTGCTTGCTCAACATTTCTTGTATTAACTTGTGCATTATACCAGTACTTTCCAATGACATTAAGAGCAGCACATTGGGATTCAATGGTAAAAACAGGATTTCTGTTCATTTGGTATCATCCCCCACTCCCCTGTGAACCAGATTTGATTCCAGACAACTGTAATGATTTATCCATTAAGTTGCTGAAACCATAATCTGTGTGTGTGTTGCATTGCATTTGTTTTCTTAATTAATTTACGCTGGTGATTTCTGCTGAAAGCTGAGCACCAGGTCAGGCTGCTCAGAGCTACCTGTTATTATCTCCTTTATAAATAGGTGTGGAAAAGCCAACTTCTGAAGGGGCAGTTGTAAGGCAATGTTAGAACAGAAGATTTGCGGCCCTGGCAGCAAGTGGCAATGAAATGTGGTATTACACAGATGCTTGGATTGCTTTTGCTTCCTCTCTGCAGTATTCCCATCATAGCATCCCCAGAGGCGAGGGGGTGGGAGAGGGAGCGCTTTGATTACAAAGCTTGCTAAAAGCCAGTAAAATGAGGAGGATGTCTCTGCTGTAAGGGGATTTTTAGAAAGGTCTCCTTCCCCCAGGCTTGTTTTGTGGCCATGCAGTCTTCAGCAGTAGAAGGGCAGTGAAGCGGCTCGGCGTGTCCTGGTCTCTGCTCTCAGCTCGGGGTCCTGCTGCCTCGAAAGGGGCAGTGGTGGGTCCAGCCTCCACGTGGGGCTGCTCTTGCAGTCCAGCCTCGCAGGTGTGGCGGCCGCAAGGTTTAGCTGTGGGAGCAGAGGAGGAAAGGATCTTCCGAAAAGTGACTTGACCGGCTTAGAGTCCATATGCCAGTCGGTGTTTCACCTGCATCGCTGGTCAGAGGGTTGGGTGGAAATCCAGGAACTCCTCTCTGCTTTTCTAGAGGGATGACAGATCTTGCTCGGCCTCTGCCCCAGCACTCCCAAAGATTGAAAGACAACTGACCGCAAAAAAGTGGTGTCTACTTGAGAGGTTTAAAAACTTGGGTTTTGCCCAGTAACGGGTAAAAATGCCTAGCTTCATATATATTACAAGTTATCTGTCCTCTAAATCTTTTTCTGAGGGAGGGTTATAACGGTGATGCTCTCCAATGGGTCATCCAGGTGAGAATCCACACTTTTAAGTTACTCAAGTATGTTGTGCATGGCCTTGACATTTGAAATGTTGCCATAAGAGTATAGGCTGGCATTGTTAGATATGTTTTATTCCCGTTAACGGTACAGGCAGATTTCATTTATGCTGTAAACAACTCTGATTCCTATCCCAGTTTCTGAAAGAAAAAATTGCTGCTGGTGTTCAGGGACACACATTATGTGTAAGATAAGTGTAGGTTAGCGCTGAGCTTACACCCATGTAGGATGCTGCTTAGTGGGACAAACGTGGTCAGGCACAGGCGCTAACAGTATCTGCGTAGAACTGGGCAGACCACACAGTGCAGAGTTACTGGAGTTTATGCCAGCTGTGGGAAGACTGGTGATGACTTCATGTTAGTAGGTTTTATACTGGGAGAGGTCACCTTCCAATATTTTAAAAAAAAATAAAAATCTGATCTGGGTAGGAGAGTTTATAGTGGACCAGTGCTCGGCACCACACTGCTGCAGCGTGTTTGATCCCGCCTCAGAAGCCGTGAAACAGGCTATGCGTAAACTGTGTCTCTGAACTGCGATTTCAAGGAGGTTGCAGCTTCTGAAGGTCAGAGAGCAGGGACAGGAATGATATACAGATTTTTTTGTTGTTGTTGTTTGTTTGGGAAAAAGAGAGCTTTTAAGCTTTCGCAGCAAACACTAGCAGCAAACAAAGGAAGCCTTTGCTTTGCCAAATGTCTTGCTCCTAAGAACATCAGCAATGAGATGCTCTTGAACTGGCATCCATCTCCAGCCTTGGGGGGAAAAATCAGCCTCTGTTGTTCTTTAGTGGTGTCTGTTTTACAAATCCTTTGTTTTTATACCCTCAGTTGTAGGTTGATTGCACCGATTATTCTGTATTTGGGAAGGTGCCTTTGAGCAATCTAAGCAGACATTAATGTTGGCCTGAGGATAAAACAACCTCCTCCCCCTTGAGTAGAGGATGTAGCTCTGAACCCAAAGACATGGTGTTCTCCTCTGGCTCCTGTTCCGAGGGTGATGGTAGCGTAGCACAGGACCCACAGTGACATTCATCCCTCCCTTTGGGTAGGTATGTGCTATTTGCCGTGGTTGGCCTATGTACATTTCTTAAGATTTTATTAAAAATATGCATTTCTCTTGTACTTTATCCAAGTACAAATAACGCATTAATGAAGGTCTCCATAGCTGAAAGGAATTCAGTGGGAAATCCTGTGGCTGATCTGACCACAAGGAAAGTTTTATCTTCATTTGTCTTTCTTCTCTTTTGCCTCTTACTTCCAGTATCTAATTGCTGTTCCATGGTTCCTGGCACTGGTGGTTAAAGCTGAGAACTGATTTATCTTTTATTTTTAATATCTTTTGGCATCTATAGGACATGGAGAGACCAGAATTTAAAGGAACTTTGGGCCACTTTGTGCATGTTCTTCATGGAAATAGGATTTCATTTTAAGTTTTAGGTACAGGATAGTTTAAGATAATTTAAATCTAGATAATTTAAAAGCTGCTTTTCTGTAATGATTCCAGGAAGAGGGCACTGGGTTATGAGTCCCATTTTTGGAACCGCAGAGCATCTGAAGCTGTTCTCATTCATTTCAGCAGAAGTTTAGATATATTTCCTCAACCATCTTTTTGAAGGTGCTCTCCTTGGTCTTGCTTCCATTTCATATAATGTGTTTCATATAATACCGGTGTATATCATCTTCTCTGGCTGTATTACTGTCTTGAATCCATTTACTGGAATTCTTGTGCTTTCTTTTCAAGCATTTACTGCTAACCACTAATAAATCTGGAACATATTGGGACTCGGTGGGATGTTGGGCTTCCCAGGATGAAACTTCATTGTTTGCTGTTACAGGCTGTGGCTGGCAATTGCCTTCCCCGCCCTCCCACCCTCGGTTGCCTGAAGTCCTCTCTTACTGCACCAGCTTTTGCGACCCAAGCTGTCCCTGCTCATTGCCGCCTCTGTCCCCCGTTCCTGTGGGTATCTCTTCCCAGGGTGGTCCTGCTGGAAAATCTGCCCACAGTTGCTCCTGCCTGGGGGACCAGAAGGCTTCTGGCACAGGCTCGCCCAAAACCCATCTGAACCGCTTCATCTGCGGTGACTGCAAGAAGTTTAAGTAACTTGAAGTGACTCAGGAGAGCAGCCAGGAGCCCAGCATGAAATATAAGATTTTAAATAAATCAAGAGTGCATGCTCAAAATCACATCTCTTACTGAATTATCTTTTTCACCCGTCTTTATTTTCATTTTAAGCATTTAGGATGGGAAGTGTCTTTTCAGATTTCTGTAACTGCCCAGTGTATTTTGAAGCTCTTACGTAAACAAAAAGTAGTCAAAAACGTGTCTCTTAAATCTCCAGTTGTAGCAGACGCCAGCATTAAGTAGCAGATTTCATCCGCCGCAGTCTGGCCGACTGTCTCTTTCCAAGTTTTATGTTCAAAGTCGCATGGGAATGAAAGATGACAAAAAGCCTCCGCTTTTCTCCTGATGGCCCCTGCTCACAGGTCGGAGCATGGTGGAGCTGCAGCCCCCCTGCAGCGATGGGGTGGTACGCGGGGAGTGGGTGCGTGGGAGATGCTGCGGCGAGGTGGGCTCCCACGGCCGAGCTCCCAGCTGCTGAGATGGTTTTGTCTTTTTTTTTTTAAATAAAAACTTCCTCTGTGGCTTCCCCCCCTCTTAAGTTGAGGGAACCCAAATTGTTTTTCCATGTGTGGTTTCAGATGAAAATGCTTTTCTTCCTCTTTCTCTTTCTGTCAGAAGAACTAGTGGAAAATTTTTTGAGTATTATTCAAAGACCTTTATTTTTTTTTTCCCCTAGGCTTACTCTTTGCTTTGGACCGATGCCTCGTTTTTCAGTAGCAGATCAGAGCTACCAAAAAAGGTGTCTGCTAGACAAGCAAAGTAACTTTTTAAAAGTAATTTGGTACTCCTTTCATACATCAAGATTGATAATTGTATGTTATTGGCATTGCCATGATCTAAAAATGGTAGTAAAATAAAGATGCCTTGGGCTGGCACTTTTTTGCTGTCCTAACTGAATTCTGTTATGGGCTGTGTTCAAAATAACTTGGCATCCTTGCAGCTCTGTATTACTTAAAAAGCAAGAAAGT